>JAXCLR010000105.1:3134292-3157767 GCA_035584095.1 Annona squamosa
GTGCGGGGGTGAATCATGGCTGTCCATCGACTGGCGGATCCTCTTCTTTTTCCTTTTTCATTGATCTCTCTATATATCTGATTGATCATGCTCATATGCCTAGTCAGCCAATTCAAGCCGCTTCGATGTCCTCAGCTCTGCAAGCGAGACCAATCGAGTCCATATGCTTACTTTGCACTTTGTGGCTGTTGATATGAAGAGTCCTGGGCCTTTGGACATGTCTCTTTAGCCCAATTGAATAGACAAACGCCCAGCCGCTGTTGACACCTCGATCCAGGCTTCTTTGACTACTCTTGGTCATCAAGAAGTCGCGCTTTTAGAGTGTTTTTCCGTATTAAAATTGTTTTATAATGCTAATTGCAATTGCAACCAACTTTACTATTTACGTCCAGTTTCACAAATTTTATCATTTTATAGGTGATTTGTATTACAAATTTTTTTTTATATTTATACAGGCAGTAGAAAGTGAAAAGAAACCCAAAAAGAACCGCGTAGGATGATGGGGCCCATCTATTTTTATTTCTAATGTAAATTCGTGAATGATGGATATAAGAGAGGAAGAAATTTCACTCCAAGGAAATTAATAGTCATGGTTTTGGTGGCAAATTTCACTTGAAAGCAACAGCAAATTAAGAAGTTAACGTGTTGTTAGAATTGTCGGCTGAAATTCATGCTAGCTGGCTATCCATCCATCCATCTACAGATGACCACCCGTGGTACAAAAGAACTAGTTCTTTTCCAAAACATCAATCAATTCATATCTTGTTGGAAACCAAGAAGAGATGGAAAAGAAATTTCAAGAGCAAATGCTGCACCTGCGACAAATGAATAAGATCTAATTTCGAGCGCTTTATCCCATACAACAACTAGGATGATGTCGGTTGCTCGACGGAATAGCTTTTCTGATTGCAATTCGATAATGTTTCGAAATTTCTTGGAACGATAGCTGAGAGAGACATAGATTTTGTCGATCTTGAGGCGTTAACAAGTATCATGATGTAAAGCTTGGTGAAAGTGCCGGATGAGATCCCCACAACTGATGCTAAAATCACTTCGTTCAAGCTTATAAAACAAAGTGGTTGTCGCATTCTCTTCCCGTTGATTGGACAAATGCTGGCAAGATTTAATTTCTTTTGATAAAGTTGCTCTGTTTTAGCTTTCCATTTCTGCTCATGGGAGTGAAAAAGAATACTTTGGGGATTAAGCCAAACAGGTTAGACACGATAAGGGGTCCATAGTTAGCTACTTCACAGATCAGAGCCGAGACTATTGCGAGGAGCCCACGATCGGATGCCATCGTCAGCTACTTAGACTCGGACAAAGGAGACTCACACACACACAGTTTAACACTAAAAGCCCCAAGTCACGGATGAGCTGTCAGCACCTGCTTACCTTGAGTGGACCAACATTAGTAAAAATGGGTGAAGCAAAAATATAGAAAACGATAGTTGAAAATAAAGTTAATATTAAAGATGAATGGGATATTTGAAATTGTTTGACTGAAATAGGCCTTGGTGAGAACCTGGTTTCATCCACAGAGTTTGGGTTTGAGATCATGGGCTGATCTCTGTTCTGGGCCTAATCCAAGACTGAGTCTAAATCACTTGATAGTTAGAAGTATAGTTGAGAAACCAACGAAAATCTTAATATTTGGAACTTCAAATAAGATGCCCTCGCAAATTACACGATGGATAATGGCTTACAAGTTCCAGCTCTTTGATTGGCTAGTGTGGAATATCCACTCACAATATACTACTCTTTTGGGGCGCGAAGTTCAGAGCCAGGCTGTGGCGTCCGCACGTGGTCACGCTAACTCTGGTAAGATCAGTTCCTGGTCTGCGACCCACAGGGTCAGTTCGGATCCTAATAATAATAATAATAATCAGGATTAATTTTAAGTCTACTTACTGGATTTATCCTTAATTACAAATATACTCGTTAAATTAGTGTCATATTCAGACCGTCAAAACCCATTATGCTTCACTTCTCGATGAGTTTCCATCACACGGTTCAATTTCTGTCATAGCTAAAAGATTATTATTATTAAATAATAAAGGACATTTTGAACCTTTCCTGTGATGAATAACGGCGTTTTTTAATTGTGCATGACGAGATGAATATAGATGAAATTTCATCTATATTTAATATATGGAAGTTTTCAAATTTGGTAAATATACTTATAATTAAGGGCTAATAAATTGAGTATATTTGAAATTAACCCTAACAACAACAATAGCCTGAGTTCGGGTAGAGTGAGCCTGGCACACGGACCCGACCAGGATTGCATATAACAGAACTCTGTCGTGCCTGCCCTAGCTTTGCAAAGAATTCATAAGCTGCGCAGTGCGCACATGACAAAAGCCAGCCTTTTGCTCCCATTTGCAGATACAAATTTGCATCCCACCACGTAAAATCGGTGCCTTCGCATCTCTGCATTAGGATTAAGTTTCAACAGCATCACCGACCTTGGGCGATTCTCTGCTTTCCTGCAGTTGTATGTGCGACTAACATACGTCTCAGTTCAATAAAACATTTACCAATGGCACTCTTCTCCGCTTCGTCGCCGTATAATTGGCACAGAACGAATGCTGCGGGACTAAATGTTTGCATCTTTAAGTTGAATACCAAATTATAAGGGGAATAAAAAATCATCACCACGGAAAATAAGACCAAATCAAGATACTTTCCAATTGCATTCTGAGTCAGAGAACCTGCAGACCCATGCCTTCTCATGCTCGCTCCCAATCAAAATACTTTCCAAGCTCCCCAGAATGTCAATAAGCTTGTCAGCAATGTGCAGATCCATGCCTCCACAACTACTTTCCAGATACGTATTCAAGGAGATGCAGATCCAGCTGAAAATATCTGCAAAGTAGGCTCTGTAGCAGAAACCACACATGAAGTGTGACAGCTAAGGGAATGAGAAAATTGTAGGCCAAAGCTAGAAGTGCATAGGATATAATTATTTTCCTGTCAGACTATGGCATCTTAAAAATTAGCAACATAAGCATGGTTATAGTAATTCCACAGGATAACTGGTAATCAGGTAGCAAAACATCAGCTTGTACCAAGTCAAAAAGGAGCTGTGAATGCAGATGGCTAACAGGTTTCCCAATTTTTGATTGCAGAAGCCAATGCCACAATAGCCATACTATGAAACAACAACCACCACTGCTAATATAACTAGAATCATCATTAATTTATTATCAGGAACAAAGTGAAACAGTCAGTGTTTTCCACGCATGAAAAGAATAAGTTATTACTGCCATCTAAATTAAAAGAAGCCCCATCTATTATGATCATCTATCTTAGATAAAGGGCATTTCTACACTACATGCGGTTATTTGTGGCTGTTTGATCTTTTATTGTTAACACTTTTAAGTTTTAGTAATACCTTGGTAATAGTTGGAGACGAAGATTTTGCTTCAAAATCTACTTTGGGAAGACGAGCAACTTCTGTTGCATTCTTAAATAATATGTATGTCGGAAGCGGTGCCATATTCACTGCGCATAAATAATCAATGCACTGACCAATCAATTTAGCTTTAGACTTTCGTGTGTGTGTGTGTGTGTGTGTGTGCGTGTGTGTGTGTGTGTGTGAGAGAGATGTGTGTGTGTGTGAGAGAGAGAGAGAGCATGATACTCCAAAACACATGTATGATTGAGAACCATAGAAATAA
This sequence comes from Annona squamosa, assembly GCA_035584095.1. Taxonomy (NCBI): domain Eukaryota; kingdom Viridiplantae; phylum Streptophyta; class Magnoliopsida; order Magnoliales; family Annonaceae; genus Annona; species Annona squamosa. The sequence goes on from JAXCLR010000105.1 coordinate 3,137,973, forward strand.
AATTACCTCCCAAGGATATTCCGAACTTTTCTGCAGCATTTGGAAAATGTCCAATATCCACTACGCCAAAAGACATATTTTTATTCGAGTACCTGGTCAAAATTCCAAATGACTTATGAACCAACACCAACAAAAGAAAAAAGTTTCATTGGCACCTTGGAAGGATGAAAAGGTAAAAAGAAAGACATGAAAACATCGTTTGAAGTAAAAATCTTATATTTAACTGAAATGAATTTGTTGATAAGACAGATTGAACAATCAGAGACTTTGATCTCGCAGACATCACATGGAAAGATCCTATGTCAAAAGACGGCAATTGATGTGATCTGATCATTGCGAGTTTTGCTCACTAGATGTCACTAAGGAGCTCAACAATCTATAGCTGGGTGATGTCTGGCTGCAGCTGCTAACTGCTTTGCCTTCTGGAAGCGAACATATCATAGCCAAACGTACAGTCAAAAAGCTATAACTTCAGAGGGTCTATCTGTGATTCATGCATGACATTTTTTCTTGAGAAATCAATGCAGTATGTTCATCACATTCTTAAATTTAAAGAGTCAATTATCACAAGGAGAATACATATTTGACAGGTCAGGGAGGACACGACTGGTGCGAACACTTGCCAATGAGCACGAGGCACGGAATTCAACCTGCCCAACAGGAAAGAAACATAAAATATTATTCCATTCATTTGCAATTTTGCACATAGGATGGAAAAAAAAAAAAAAAAAAGAGTATTGTGTTAAAGAACACCTCTAAAACAGTACCACCCTGGTAGAGACTTAGAGATCATAAGAAGTAAACTTGTAATTTAAAGATGTTGCTAGACTGAAAATCCACTAGAATGAACGGGGGATAGGTTCATCCAGTTTGTGGGTACAAAGGCCATCTGCCCGTGCATGATGCATGAGATGAGTCGGGGCTCATTGGAAGACTGGCTAGCCATCCTTTTAAGCACTGCTCTACAAGGCCCTAAATGGTGAGCAAAAGAGAAAATGGCACTGAAGAGAAGATTTGAACAGCCATGACTAATGAACAAACATAAGTAGCAGCACAAGATAAATAAATATCCTGGATGCAAGCATGCTACAGAGAGAACAGATTGCATACCATGAAATCTGGTAGACATGATTTTTCTTTAAGATCCTAATTAGAGTTGCATAAGCAATCTTTGGATTTGTCATTGATAAGTGGGAGTAACAATTCCTGTGAAGTTATATATTTGAAGCGGCAGATGAGAAAAATTTGGGATTTATATTATGCTAGAAACGGAAATGACAGCAATCAAGTTGTAACTAAGAATTGCAGTACCACGGAATATTTATGTCCAACATTGCAATAAGGGAACTATGAGACGTGCAGCTTACAGATAGGCCAAAAGGCTATCCCTGTAGAAGCCAACCAAGACTAAAATAAACTGATGCTACAAACTTTTTCTGAACCAATTTTTTTTTTTTTTTTTTTTTTGTATCATGACCTGAATTATTTAAGCCAGACAAAGTTAACAAAAATTTTCAAGTGCATACATGCAGGGGTGGGAACCACAATGCATGTTTCTCTGCAAATTATGCTTCACAAGATGAGACCTGGTTACCATCTGATTTCAGCTTTCCTTATGTTCTTGGAACTACACCAATGGAAATTGCTGTTTCACACAATCTCTTGGTTTTGGAATTTTTCTAGATTAGCCTGTGAATTCATTACCAGATTTCTGGCTGTCTGCCTTTGGTAACTAGTGGACTGAGCTTTAGATTCAGAAAATCAAACAGAGCCCAAACTCTGTCCATCTGCCAGCAAATAGTTGAAGATTGGACACCAGAAATTCATTAAAAATCAAAATTCTTATGAATAAGTCTGCAGAACTGACCAGCCAGAATCTTGAGGTGTTTCCTTCAGTTAATAAGGTTTCCAACTGCAGTGGAGTCATATGATGTGCATTACCTAAATGATTCCATTTAAATAAGATTTAGCGTTCACTCTTCTGGGTAAATAAAAACAGTCTTCAAAATTCGAAAGCACAACAAACAAAATATAATTTTTATGAATCCATTAGCCCAAGGTCTTAGCAAAAATCATCTCAACTTCAAATAATGTCAAACATAAATAAACAGTAATTTTTTCAGCAACCATATTTTATGGCTCCAAACTCCAATTTTCATCTTGCCAACATGCAAAAGACAGACCACATACCTAATCCTTGGAAAGCTGGTTGTTGAGTTGAGATGTATATCACTGCAAAGGACAAAAAATTGGAAGGAACATGAGTTCAAATAAATGTCTCAATATAGAAAAAAATATGCAATGCAATTTGCAACAATATCGATGATAAAATATAAGCCAAAAGCAAAGCATTCAAGAGCCTAGGAATATGCTGTACCTAAGAACCCAATCATGTAATAGATGGTCAAGTGGTAATCCAAGAAGAGGGAAACTGCGATGAGGAATACCTGGAAAAGAAAAAGTCATACGAAGAGTTAAAAAGAAGACTAGGTACACAGGGAGAGTTCATTGTTGTAACTCTTCCCGTAAGTCAAGAGATTATACAGGAAAAAATACTTTTGCAAATAACAGAGTATCAGCAATAAAGGATTCCCAAGTTTCCTCCTTGACCACCTGTTGAACAAGTGAAAATAGAATCAACAACAGAATCTAATTTTCATGGAAGAAAAGATAAAAGGAAGAAGAAATTGTCTCAGCAAAAATTTGACAGTCAAAACTCTAAAAGGCCACCACAGACATGTTATTAATGATCAAAGAGACACTATGATTTGCATTCTGTTGACTGGATGTTAATTGCTGGTCAGCATGGGAAATAAAGATAAATTTTGTCCAGAACAGTCCAGAAATTAGCAGAAAATTTTGTTCAAAAGAGTCCAGAAAATTATCTAGAAGGTAGTGGTCACTTAAAATCGGCTAGAAGCTCCATTCAGTCCGTTCAGTTTATCAATGGTTCATCCCAGTTGACCATCTGAATGAATAAGAAGATTCACATCCTCAACAAAGACAACCTTACCGAATTTGACACTGACTTTTTTTTTCTGACAAAGAATTTGACACTGACTTGGTTGGAGAAAACATCAAACTTGCCACTCTGGTGCAATGTGAAATCATAAAATGGAAAATACCAAAGTTTCTGGGACTGTGGACATGTGATTGTGATTGAATGGCTCAGGATAGTAATTTGAAATGAAAAAGAAACTTCCTGTTAAATTCAAGTGAAATCAAACCTTCACGATGGCCAGCACACAAAATGCGAGGAATGCTTGAATTTCCTGCATGAATAAGATCCATTGCTTTTATAAGAAACTACTTTTTACCATTATTCTAAGAATGTTAGCAAATTTACATGACAAGAATTCACGCATCAAACAAATCAAAGTAGATAAATGGATCTCATCATCATCATCATAAGCCAACATGAAACTAAATGTGCTATCTTAGAAACGACAAATGGAACTCAGATGTTAAAAAAAATAAAGAAAAGATAATAGGGATTTAAATGTGCTATCGTGGAAACAAGGCATGTATATCCCTTACCAATTTATATATTTTAGTCCATCATTTGTAAAACTTGTGCAACTTCATCTGTTAGTCCATCATTCGTAAAAATTGTGCAACTTCATCTAAACCACAGCAAACGGACATACTAATATCAGGTTAATAAGTTGGGATAGCTTGGCAAACTAATGGTGTGACTATCACATGCACAAGCATGTTTTATAGCTCAATGTTGCAATAGGTAACCCTGTTTCACTCTGATCACCAGAAACCAAGTAACCACAGAAACGCGGATAAGCTGGGTAACTCGCTACTGTGAAGGACGTGATGTCTACACGTACACTTTCGTTTTATCTTTCTGTTGCTATGGATTATGGTAATTCACCTGTATCACAATATACCACCGAGCACAATGCCAAAGGCCAAAGATATCCCAAGTTATAACTGTGATCTGCCCGTTTTGGTTCATTTTGTGATTCAAGTGGAATACCTTAATGTATAGCAAAAGCAAGCTAAATTAAATGCCTCAAGCTACCCCAATTTACATGTGACCTATGGCCAAGTTCTAGGCCTAAGAAGGTCTGCGCGAATTATACTTCGGTGTTCTCCAGCTCGCTCGAAATCAAACGCAGCCTTATTTCATTCCCAAAAGGATGCTGAGGAATCAGCACTTCGCCAATAGTCGTACAATGAATTCACAAATACAACAATCAAACAGCAAAGAATTCACTGAACAAAGTGCATGCAAGAAAACAAATTCACTCCAGTAAAACACCACCTTTCTGGAACACAGAAACATTCAGAGACATGCTTGAGTCAGTGGCACAAGTTCGATAAAGCTACTCCATTTGATTAGTACTCACCAAACTGCATTTAGTTTGTCTTCCCTAGTCGAAGTCACCAAAAGGTACCGTAGAATTTCAGGAAAAAAGATGGGATGGAGGAATGCGATTGGATTACCCGCCGGAGGACACGAAGTGAAGAATCGGAAGAGAGGAACTGAGCAGCGGAGGTGCGAGCGACGACATAGGAGAAGAAGTAGAGGAAATGTAACAGATAGTAAGGTTCCGTCACCAACGCATTCAGCCATGGAAATGGATGATTGCTCGCCTTTTTCGTCCTCGTCGCTGTCCCCTCCATCCGATCTGATCCTTGGCTTTCTACGGTTTCTCTGAGAATCGACGCATCCGCTCCGCCATCAACGGTTGCAGGATTTCACCGACACAGAAAAATCACATCTGTTCGGCGTCTTTCCAAAGCATTTGGCGGCAGAAAGTCCGGCCGGCTTCTGGCATCCACGGCCGCTTGTCGCAATGTCGCGCCGTCCTAGTGCGGTGGCGAACCTACGGTAGTAGCTGTAGGTGTGTTTGGCAACCAATAAAACGTATCAATTTAAAATTTTTTATTTTTTATAATTATTATTTTTTTTATCATTTTTTTATATTTTCCTATATAATTATCCTACTTTTCAATCATTTCTACATAGCTACCCATATAATTAACCTATTTATTTTAACTTTATTATATTTACTTCTAATCATTACTCTTACCATATCTCATCATGTAACAACTTTTACTCTAAATAATTTTTCATTAAAAATTTTATTTACACTCTTAATTAGTAATTACTACTACGGCCCTTTTCGAATAATGGACCTCTAAAACTACGCCCCACATATCTAAACCCAGTGGGCCTCGGCAACGTAACATTGGTATTTGTGTGCATGGCATATTCATGTAAGTCTTGAAAAGTTAAAACGCGCCCATTGCGCATCTTTTATACCGTGTAGAAAATAGGAATTAATTTTATGGCTTATGAAGGATCCGTTTGATTTTTTATAAAAGAAAAATCACTCCTTCCTATATTAACTGCCTAATTGTCATCTATTTTCTATTGTTACCTTTATACTCTGCTTTTTTCACGTCTTTCATGCAATTACCGCGTCTACCTTTTAACTAATACATTTATCACATCACAATATGATACGTTGAAGGACTTATGATGTGATAAACATAATAATTTTTTTGATAAAAGATAAACATGATAATTAAGAATAAAGAGAATAAAAATAAATTAGATAAGGTAATTTTATGAAGAACGTGAAAAAAAATTAGAGTACGAGTCTTTAAAATTTTATTTTTTGACCGATTCCCTCACCCTCGAACTTCATGGATCGATCTAATATAACTTCATTCTCAACCAAACCTATGATTCTAAACATAATGAATGGAGATCAAGACCTTTTTGAGCCCTCATATATTATTTCATTTTATTTTCGATGCAACCTTTTTATATTATATTTCTTCTTATACTTATTTGTTACACCTGCACAACTAGTTTAATTCAAGCAGTCGGCCATTTCATTGACTCAAATCCGAAGGCTTTTTTCTTACTTTTTCTCTGCACAGATGATGACCTTCTCGAGAGGTTTTATAGGTTATTGTTTGGGGTTTCCTTCGCAGCGTATCTAATCCATAAAATACCACGAATACACGCACACGCAACATTGTCAAGGATGGTCAGACAAGTTGGTGCAAATTTTCGTGACAATTTATGATATTTGGTGCAATCGCGAGTACCTCCAGCCGAACACCAGCATGATATGGCTCGTGAAGAGGCTCCACAGGTCCAGAAAGACATGTATATATTTGGAAAATACTTAGATAAAATTATATTATACCATAATTACAGTAGTCCTAAGTAAATGGGTCAACTTAACATCAAAATTGACATCTAATCCCCTAATTATATTTAAAATTATTTATTCAGTTAATATAACAATTTGCATTCAAATCAAACATGCGCATGATTATCATCACTTAGATAACCAAGCAGTTAACATGAGTATGCATATTTGATGCGCATAATTATCGTCACTTAGATAACCAAGCAGTTAACATGAGTGTGCATAGCATATGTGACTTAGAGATTCAGGATTTGAAGTTCATTTGAGTCATTTATCTCGCTTACCCTTTCATCCCATGGAGTATGCCTCCATTAATTGTCATATCATTCAATATAGATATTACAATAAAAAAAAATGTATGGCCCTATCTACAAATGATACAATATTAACATAATAAGAATTTTAATTTATATGTATATCTAAAGTTGTATTTTCAACGTTGAAATTGTGCAAAACAATATTTATATGAATAACTAATTATATAAAATATTATTATATTTTAATATATATATATATGGGTCCCATTTTGCAATTATGTTGCAATCAATGCTAGAATGGTTATCTATATTTATGTATAGGGCTGTGATCATGTAAACCCATGCTGACAGTAATTTTTTATTCCAAAAGTATAAGTGTGTTTTAATTTTTTTAATTTTTCATGAAAATATAAACCAAGATGTATTTAATTCACATAATAAATCTTATAATTTTGAGTAGATATATACTTTTTAAAATTCCAAAAGAATAATTCTTAGGGTCTAATATTAATTTTTGAAATTCAAAAAATATATTCAAAAATAATAAAAATCAATATGTAAATAAAATACTTTTGCACTTATATTTTCGTAAAAATGAGAGAAAATTCATATTATACATTAACATTTGCATTTAATTCATACTATACAAACAACGTTCCATGAATGTCTTTTATACTTATAAAATTTTATTGTAAATTTATATTATACTCATGTCGTTAACATAATTGTTATCCATCTCATTGAAAAGACGATTTTACCATTTAAATTTTTTTTATTAAAATAATTCAACATTAATACGACTCTTAAGTTATTTAATATCATATATTAAAGATTTATTATTATTAATTAAGTCATGTTAAAATTAAATTATCTCAATTAAAAATTTTGAATGGGCAAATTTGTTTTTTCAATAGAATACCTAACAATTTTATTGACGACATGGGGCATGAAATGAATTTATAGTGAAATGATATGAGTACAGAAGGAATTCATAAAATATTATAAGTATATAAAGAATTATAGTCAAATATTATAGGCATGAGAGTAATTTTTCCTAAAAATAATAAAAATATACTTATGCACTCAAACGAATATGTGTTTCCGTTAGTGTGGACTAGAAAAAATCATTACCCGTACTTGTATGGTGTTACTCTAAGTTGCAACCAACTGTTGTAACTTTTTTATTCTTTTCTTATTTATATATATGTGTGTGTGCGCGCGCACTAAAGAAAAATCGGTTCATATACTAAATTTCAAAATTTTAATATTTATATACTAGAATAAAATATACGAATTTATAAATCAAATTTTATAATTTCATATACTAAATTTGATATGAGGCACGCATTTATGAGAAAAAGAAATTTAAGAAGGGTTAAACATTTAAAAACGCATATATTTTAAAATAAATTTAAATTTTCGGGTGGGGGACTGCCCACGACCTTAAGTTTTTTGGCTGTTATTATTTTTTGTATATTGTTGGAATAGGTATTCTTGAATTTTTAGCCAGAATGAACCGTCGGCCAACTAATCATGGTCGACCGATCGAGGTTTGAAACGAGTGGAACATGTCATTACAGACAATTTCATATCAATCACAAGATCTCCAAATACAAGTGACGGTTGGTGGATAATTGCATGCCATGATGACTTCCATGTTTGGACTGCCCGTCGAAATTTTCTTTCAATGGGGCATTGATCATATTCGATCTACATTATTTCGGTTGCTCCTCCAGGGATGACTTCATCTACCGGACCACCAGGAGAAGGAATGCATTTCGCCCACAGAGCCACGATCCAGAAGAAGTTCTACATATCCACCTATTACAGACATATGCATGCTGGTCGCCAAATATTTTACGTGGCATCATCTGTGATTTATCCGCTCAATCTCTGAGCCCCACCACAACAACTCATGCAAGAAATTAGGCTAACCTACTAATTAGATGGGCCGCAATGTGGGGTCTGTTACCATCATTAAGCATCCTTGCCATGTGGCCCCCTCAAACATGTGAACGGGTCAATTTCTGCACAATGTAATTCCAAATGCCAACACCCACCGCAGATACAACCTCATCATCAATGCGGTTGGACGGTGGCTTATGGTGCAGTCAGTTGCACGTGAATTTGTAATAAAAAGAATAGATGGCCTGCCGCGACACGCAACAACCAGGGGAAGGGAACGGGTCGTACTCGCTTCGCCCCAGCCACGTGACATGTCACGCGAGAGTGCGCCCAAGTCACATGCATCTGACGCCACTGGTGGCACGTGCGGAGCCACATGCCAGCCCGGACAGCGGAGCACGTGCGGATGGCACCGGGGAAAAGGTAAGCCGCGCATATGGCGGTCGCGGGACATCGTGGCAGGGCGGCTTTCGACCCGAGCGAAGGGAGCATCCTCCCTCGAGCCCTCACCAGCTCACATGGCTGCTGACACAGGTTTCAGCTCTTTCACGTGCTAAGTGGGTCCCACCAGCGAATAAAGAAATCATGAAGGATGGAAGACTCTCGTACCAAGCAACCATCGCAGGCTTTCCTTTTAATCTAAGCATGAAGCTATGGTACTCTGGCCGAGAGTTCGGAGATGATATGCAGGCGCTCAAGAGCTCTCTACTTTGCTTAATTGCTAGCCAATGTTGTATCACGAGTCTTGGCAGGCACGTGACGACTGATACAATAGAACGATTGCTCAGTAGACGGTGTTGGCTTAAAATTGGTTAAGTGGACCTCATTTGCACCCAGTTATGCAATCCCTTTCATCCATTTTATTTGTCATGATATCAGTTAAAATAATCTTAATTAACAATTTGTGTAAACTTCATATAAGATAGGTTTTAACGTGTTTATAAGTGCTCTAAACCTATATTTATTTTGTTGCTTGTCTATCTTTATTTTGTTATCAAATTAACAGTATTTAATTAAGAGAAGTAATCCTGTTAACTTACGCTCGAAACACTTTTTTACCTTTTTTCATAAAATTATTTATCTAAGTATATTTAACGTATAAACTAAAGTTTATCATTTTTGGACATGTATATATATTTTTTGAAATATCTTTATATTTAAAAAACTTAAAAAATATATTTCAAAAAGATAAAATTTTATTTATATATTAAATATACTTAAATAAATAAGTATAAGAAGAAAAATAAAAAAATATTATAAATAAAATTGTTAAGATAAACTAAGCGAGTTATTTGTTTAGTCCAGATTAACAGTATCATTCCTCTTTAATTAAATATAATATTTTAACTTTCAAAAAATATATATAATATTTTATAACCAATCAAAAAAATATAATATTTTAGAAACAATGAACGAAATAGATTTCCTTTTCCCAAACGGAGCCCACTTGAACCCACTGCGTAATGTTTTTATTAACACGTTGCATAACGTTACTATGCTCGGTTAAGTGCCTCCAGTGAATTATTCTGGAGTGGATCCCGCTGAGCGGTTTCATTGATTGATTTGATGTTCTGCGTGCTACGTATGAAATTTTTGTGCTCGTTATGCGACTGTGCAGCAAGTTCCTTCTGCTGTTCCGCTGGAAGCTCGAGCCAGAAACTGCCCACTCTCCAACGTCGATTCACCTCGGGATTCGAGCCTGCCAATGACGATAGCATTTGCATGGCTGCTGCCGTATTGTGCGAGTGTACGGTTCGGAACAGCGACTGCCCGGAAATAGATTTGGAAAGAAGGTGCTCACTGCTCCAATCGTGATGAAACGCACGACAGGCATGATTTCTAAGGCAATGATATCGTAACTGTGTAGATATATTCATAAGAGTAAGTAGTTTAATTATAATTATAAATATATTTATATAATTTTAAAAATTACAAAGTAATTCGTACAGTTACGACATGTTAGTGGATCATCATGGCATGGGTATATTTTCATACGGTTGCAAACTATATAGGTATATTTTTAAAAACTAAATATATCTACTTAAGTTTTAAAATTACAAATATACTAACATAATGCATAGCTTTATAAATATATCTAGGTTGTGATAATGTAATAACGACATTGTAATGACATAAATATATTTACAATTGTAGTTAAATTATGTGGAGATAATTTGCAATTTCTAAAACGATATAGGTATATATACAATTATGATTAAACTAAGTGGGTATATTTACAAATCACGCCATTTACAATTCTGATTGAATTATATAAAGATTATTTATAATTATAGTATATGGGTATATTTGTAATTCGGACCCGCTTATATATAATGGGCTACATAGAAGTGATTCCAAGTAATTATCTCAAAATTTAAAATTTTGATGCTTGATGCAAAGTTTAATTTATTCATTATATTTAACATCAATTGTTTAATTATGGGATCAAGTTTTCATATAAATTCAATATGCGTATAGGTTACATTTGCTTAAAAGTAGGTACATGCATTTGTAAATTAGAAAAAATAGTTAGATACATTCACACATATATATTGCAATGTAGTAATACTTATAAAATCATTTATCTTTGCAGATGGAGCTCGTTCACAGTAATAGTAGATAAATAAAAGAGTTTTCATAATAATAAAAATGATGCTAATTACAACAAATTGAATAAATTTTCATCAACCATCTAAATGTTAAAAATGAAGAAGGTTACGTAGAAAAATGAGTTCATAGAAGCATCCCTGTTTATAATTATAGTCAAAATACGTAGAGCTCTTAATTCAAAACTCTAGCTAAAATCATCAATCTGAGCTCTTAATTCATTTTTAACTTGAATTTTAATCCAAATACTATGAATTTTATTTCTTTTGATTAGAGTTATGCTTTAAAAATAAAAATACAATTTAAATTAAGATTAAGAATGAATTAACCGAAACTATATTCGATTCTACTAAAGTTGTACCCATGGGATTCCCACTAGGCACGTGGCTTGATAGTAACCCAAAAACCATGATATTCGAGTTTGTTATGTAGGTTGATTTTTTTTTTTTTTTATAGGCATAGGTGCATTTATAGATCCCTTTAATGTGAGAGTATTTATATTTTTGAAAAAATCCTAACATGGTGTGAATGTTGAACATGCTTGACTGTAATATTAAGTGTCATGGTCAGGGGTGAACACAGGGCGTATTTTACCCGAACCGCTCCAGTACTACGGAAAATCTTTAAGTTTTTTCAAACGTACCAGTTTACATGTTGGTACCAGGTTTTACCCGACCAGGAGCATAATAGTACCGGGTTATGAATGCCTTGGCACCGGCCAAACTTGCCCAGGACACCACTTGAAGTTGCCAGCCGCACACCCCCGTTAAATTTTAAACATTCTTCATTGCATAAAAGCATTGTACGTTGCGACATTTTGGATAAAAAGTTCACAGGCGTAAGAAATTAAAAAGAAACACTAATAAAATTCATGTATGTATACATAGCCCTGCGAAGATTTCCCGTGTCTTCTCCAAGTCTTCCATTTTACATGCATAAAAAATGTTGCACTTTTAGATTTTTTCCTTGAAAATAAAATGTTTTAAATTTTTTTTTTTTGATAAAAGGTATGCGGTTCCATTCAACGGAACTAGAGTGATTTTTTAAAACTTAATTACATGCTTAATAACATAAATAACTTAGTCAGTACATCTTTTAGCTACTATGAACTTAATTACATGCTTAATAACATAAATAACTTAGTCATCACATCTTTTAGCTACTAAGGCATATCCTTAGCAAGTTTTCCGTTCTACACGCGTAGAAAAAAAATTGCACTCTTATGTCGTTTTCTTGAAAATAGTATATCTTTTTAAACTTTGTTATGTATATTTTATTAGGTGTATATTTACATTATATTTAAACTAATATTAAAATCAAGTTCTAAAATAATTCTTACAAAATTTCAAATAGAGGCTACAAGCTCCCACCAATATTAGAGGAGATAAAACTCTAACATAATTAGCTCATAGAAGGTGAGACTGGAAACCATGCTAGCAGTATATTTGCTATTAGCGTATATCACTTGCACCATCAATGTGTGCACTTGGGTTGCTGCCTAGGTGGCTATTACATTTTTTATTGATAACTTTATTACGTATTTTATAATAGATACCTATCTTTCTAGACTAAATCCAACAATTTCAGACTAGTCCAAAAATACCTTTTTTTGTTTTTTTGAACTTTTTTTTATAAATATATTGATCTAATTATATTTAATTTAGAAATAAAGTTTTACTATTTTTTTTATATATGTATACATTTATTTTGGATTTTTAAATATAGGAATATTCAAGTAATTTAAAATAATTTAAAATGATTTAAATATCCCAGTAATTAAAAATCTAAACTAAATGTATACACATGAATGCCCAAAAATAGTAAAATTTAATTTATAGATTAAATACAACTAGATTAACATGTTTATAAAAAAATTTTAAAAATAAAAATATATTTTTAGACTAATCTGAAAAGATTAGTCAGCTTTTATAACATCCGGCGAGAATTTAAACTCTGCTATTAAGGAATATTTACTCCGGTCAAGATGGCAATTTATGCTAAGTTTTATTTCGTGCCCTATTTTTTCAATTTCATTAGATTGAGTATAAGTTGAATTGAGTTTTACGTTTATGTTTATTTTTTAAATTAGAGATATTTATGTCTATGTGTTATTTTCTTTTCTTTATTGACTCTAGAATAAATATCTATTTGCGCTTATTTTCATTTTTTAAATTATAGATATTTCTGTTTATGAGTTATTATGAGTTTTTTTTTGGAAATTTTTTTTATTTGGAATATAGTTAAATTAGAGTTGGCTAGGTTATGAAATATATTAGCTCAGTTTTGAGTAATATACAATTTATCTGCTAAGAATTGATTTAACGATGCTAACTTTTCTTTAAGTCTGTTAAAAAATTTTTAACGATTACAAATAGTGTTTTTATTAACTTATCTGATTTTTACGAAATTGCTATTTTAAAATCCAGGAACTCATTTTTGAACCCAGTCTAGACCCACTTTAACCAGGATTAGACTTGTTGTTATCGGGTTCCATACGGGGTTCAACTCTTACCAAAATATATAAGATAGGTTTAGATACCAGAAACGGGCCGGGCAAAACCCGCCCAGTATGCACCCAACCAAACTCATGGCGTGCATAGAATTCTAATCAAAACAAGTTGCACCCGTAGCACTGACCTGCATTGGAGGGCCGGTAGGAAAGGCAGGCACATGGATGTTCAACATATGGCCACGCTCAGATGCTCTGGTGATCTGAGCCGTCTACTGGAATGGATGGCATGCGCAAGACTTGCGTTGATAAGCTTCAAAAATATAAAGCCGTGATCAGTGGTTCACTGTAAAAACAAAACGATTTTTATAGGGCCCACCAGCTCGTGCATGGTCGCGGTAAGATGCTGAATGGTTTCTATAATTACACTATCCATCCACATGGGCGACAAGTGGTGGAGATCCCGAGTCACAGTCAGAGAATTTCATGATCACGAGATTCCCCTAATCCACTTTAATCTGGACCGTCAATCAAATAAATCATCCAAAAACGGAACCCCAGTGGAAATATGAGATGTTTTCCGCCGGCAACAGGAACATCCATGCATAAGATTGGATTCATCTGCGCTTGCCACGTAGCATCTCTACCACAATCAGCGGCAGGCAGACAGGCTCTATCAGCTGACTCGGCATGAAAGCTGTGCCGACGTGGACGGGTGCAAAGTGGCATTTCCCACGAGGTAGAAAAGCGAAAAGCGTAAAACAACGAGGCCCGGCACAGCCTCCGAAAGAGATGGACGTGGTGCAATCGCAGCTGTTGATGCCGTCGGGTCGAGCTGTGACTGTCATGCTTAAACGTGGGTTAGGGAATTTAGGCGAAAAAATAAACGCAATTCCCGAGGAAAGAAAAGAAAATTGCTAGAGGAATCCGGCTGTAAACTTGGACTTTAATGCACAAGTCGCAGCTACAAAACCTGCCATGGATCGATTCTTAAGGGCTTTTTTTGAAAATTTAATCCCCTCCTATGTGTGCAATTAGTTATAACTACTGCAATTCGCTCCTTTTTTAATTTAAAGTTACAGATAAAATTTCTCATATACCCTTTTCATCCGTCGCTGTTTTTCCTTTGTATTTACTGGACTAGTATGTAATGGACCAGATCGCCCTTTGAAGATTAATTTATATTGGGAAAACGGCGGACCACATCCCTGTGATCTTTGGTGAAGGCCAACTACTATACTAATATTGTAGCTATCCTAACCTCATTGTTCTCATTATTAGAAAATGACGAATATACTATTGTTGCATAATTCAGTAGTGGTTTTTACCTGACCTGCACCTGAAATGCACCTTCACAGCACAGGGATAGCTTTTTCAGGTCGTCTTTCAGTCGAAGGGATCCTAGCCCCTCCAACAAACTGAGCCGGCCATGGCTACGTTGTTAAGCATCGGACGATCCTAACCGTCCAAGATTCTGAGGCTACAAGGATAGAAGTGCTGCTGCTTGTTTCCTGCACCAGGTAAACCCAAATGGCGTGACTGTGAAAATTGCAGGAAACAACCGCAACGGATGGACGGCCTTGATCATGACGCGAGGCTCGACTTCTGTACATTCTTTGATTTCTTTCTGACAAGCAAGGGCATCGTGGTCATTGCACAGGTAAGAACTAGGAGGGCATTTTCGTAGTTGTCTGGGAGGAATCAGGCAGTTTATAGAGAGATTAAAGAAAAAAACAATCCAAGCCCGATAATTTTAAAAAACTCAACCCTTCTCTTTCTCCAGGCAGGTAAAGATGCTCCCTTTTTCTATTTTTGCCCCTTGCCCCTCGAAGCGCCCCCCTCCATTTTAGCTCTTCGCCCCTCCACCTTGAAAATCTCATCTAAAACCCTACTCTCTCGCTCACGCAAACACACCCGCAACACACCCACCGACTTTGCTCGAACAAACTGCAATGGAAGCTCCGGAATTCTTCCATGGCGGATTCTGCCGTGTGGGAAACCCACAATTGACTCCCGAGAAGCGGCATGGAGACTTGAAATCTGGCGAACATTTCGTCGACGACCTTCTCGACTTCTCAAAGGAGGACGACGAAGAAGCTGCGATTGACGCTGGGGCTGAGGCTGGCGGCGGCTACGATGCAGGCTCCTATGCCGCTGCCACGCACTCCACAGATTCTTCCACCATCACCGTCGTCGACAGCTGCATCTCCTCCTTCTCCGACTCGGAACCGCATTTATCGGGCGATGTCGCCTATCGGAGCTACCCCGACGGCCATTTCTCCAGCGATCTCTGCGTCCCGGTAAATGACCGAATCACCCTTGCCTGGTCTCGCTCACTGTAAAGCTTGGAGAGGATTACTTGTTTTTGTAGTGGTATCAGGATTTTGAAATTTCACTCAGAAAACTCGTTTTTGTTTTTCTCTGTTTTCTTGGCTTTCGTAGCATGACGAGCTGGCCGAGCTCGAATGGCTGTCGAATTTTGTCGAAGAATCCTTCTCTACCGAAGATTTTCAAAGATTACAGCTAATTTCAGGTGCGAAATCTAGCAGCAACGACTGCTCGGAGGGCACAGAACTGACCGGGACGAACGGCCGGAACAATCCCATCTTCCACCCGGAGCTGTCGGTTCCAGGCAAAGCCCGGAGCAAGCGCTCCCGCGCTGCACCCTGCAACTGGTCTTCGCGGCTACTCGTTCTGTCGCCGACGACGTCTTCGTCGGAGTCCGATCCAGCCTTGAATTTCGGGGCAAAATCCGGAAAATTAGTATCAAAGAATAAAGAAGTCTCCACCGCTGGTGCCGGGAATGCCAACAGCGAAGGGCGGAAGTGCCAACATTGCGCGACGGAGAAGACGCCCCAGTGGCGGACGGGTCCGATGGGGCCAAAGACGCTATGCAACGCCTGTGGCGTGCGGTATAAGTCTGGCCGGTTGGTGCCGGAGTATCGCCCGGCCGCCAGCCCGACCTTCAGCTTCACGAAGCATTCTAATTCCCACCGGAAAGTTCTCGAACTCCGGCGACAGAAGGAGCTAATGCTACAGCAGCAGCAGCAGCAGTTTCTGCATCCGAATGCCGTTTTCGACATCGTAGGAGGAGGTGAATACTTGATTCATCACAACGGCTCTGATTTTCCGCAGCTAATCTGATCAAAATTAGCGGAAGAGCATCAACCTCCGGGGGGGAAAATCGAGGTCTAGTTTGCTAAATTTAGATTCGCGGGCCTTTTTCTAGTTGGTTTTAGCGGCTAAATTGCTTCATTACTTACTTTTTTTTTTGGCTTTTACTATTCTCCCTTTTTGCAGCATGCAAAAGAAAAAAAAAGGGTTGTTTGCTAATCTTTTTGCTGTTTAGGAACCAAGTTTTTCATTCATTCATTTTGTTCCTGCGAAATTTCCAATTTTTATTTGAAATTTCCAGGTTTTATTTGCTTTAGCAGGCCCGTTATTCATTAACCATTAGCGTGTATGACACGTAGAGTTCGTTGGCACTGGAGTTGCTTGATACGCTGGCGGAGTGGACCGAGCTGGGCAGATCGATCACAGAGCCAGCATGATTGGAAGCGCCAGTCCGATAATTACTCCCATCAGCAATGCGTCGAAAGAACACGGAACAGCCGGTCGTCCACGCATCTCCACCCATCCAAATTCGAATCTGAATTTCTCCCTACCAAATGAATCGAGGGCGTTGGAGCATAATCTCTTCTAGGATGAGAGCCTTTTCATTCATCAGTAAGAGAACGGGAAAATGCGAAACAAAAATAAAAATCGAGTAACTTATATTATCTAGCATAGTCGCTGGTGGGGCGTCTTAAATGTACAAGACACCAAAAAAGAAACCGGAGGTAAGAAAATGCGCGGCCGAAATAAATCCTTCCGAATCGGGGATGGCAGTGTTTCATGGCAAGCCGCGATGTACGGTCGTGATTGATGGGTGTGCATGTACATGCATGAGAAGGAGGCAAACACGTTGCGTTTCTTGCGTAGGCACGCACTCGTGAGGGAGCGCGGGCTTCCTAACCGTCACGTTTTACCTCAACAATATTTACTATCTAATTAAAATGATCAAAATTTCCCTAAATAGCCCGTGATTGTTACGTCTCACTAGATCCACCCAACCAAACCAAAATTTTACCTATTTTTACTCTATTAATGTATATGTTACCAGCATAAAAGCATAGAAACTAACACATTAATGTAATATGGGGATCGCCAAATACGGGACACTTATAGATATGCTCTATTACATCTCCGATGTACCATAATGGTACATTATCCTCCGAATCCAGACCAAAGACGGCTGAACCTTTTCTTTTGAAGCTGTGGTTGCCCATCCATCATGTGATGCCATCATCGGCCGCTCGTTAATTAGGCGATTCTCCCCAATTGACCAAAGCTAATTGTATTACAAGGATGGCGGGCACTGGAGGCAGACAAAATGGCAGCGCTTGTCACTTGATTAGCCGCAGACGGTCGCGTGAAAGGAGGCGTGCAAACTTTGCTGGTGGGCCATGGAGGTCATGCGGATGAAATTCGATGCTTGAGATTCTGCACCCATGACCCGCAAATGATCGGATTACCAGCAACTAGATTCGTGCATGGAGATAGCGGATTTGATGGCAACGCTGGTGACGTCTTGCAAGTTTTCACCGGAGAAGAAGCCAGTAACAACGGCAATTTTTTTAATCGGCAAGAGAGAAAATCGGTATTCGTTCTCTGTTGTGAAGAAAGAAGATGATACTAAAAATTACTAATCGTCGGCGTCCAACAAGACAGCAAGGAGAAATGCCCATTTAAATCGCTCGGGCAAAATCATCTTTTATAAACTGCTGCCAGCAGATGACTCATCTAATCTGACGCAGAAAGAACAGAACTTTGAACTTTTCAAATTGACATTTATCTGCCGTAAATTGAAAACTTACGATCAAGAAGTGCCAATTGAATAAACTTATGGGAACAGATTTGCAAATCCTCTCGCTCATGACGTGTTTTCCACTCCATAAGCTGTGCTAATCGTTAAAGCAGCCTTGCACGCTTTTCCATTTGTGTATCGTTTTCCTCAACGGAATCCTCGACCAGCAATTTCATCCGTTATCCATCCTTTTCTGTTACCATGTATGTCCTGCTCATCTTCTAATCTCAACTCTCCATCTTGATTAGCCCACAAGTCACATAGTAAATTTTATGGCTATTGCACAGAATTTCCTGTTTTTCCTATCGATGACTGCTAACATGTACAGCCGGCAGGTCGTATCGGTGGGGGTGTTGCGCACAGATATTGCTGCACTCGGGATCCTAGGCGTTGCAAATCCAGAGGGTCTATTTAGGAATATTCCATACCGCTGCTTTTTATTTTATTTCATTTTATTTTTTTCCCACTGTTTTTCGTACGCAGGGGGGCAAACGTAGCGGTGGTCACGTGGGCCCGAGGGAGTACGCCTGGTGTCTCACGGAAAAATCGACAGCGTCCCGTTATCCCTGATACATGCGTGAGCAACGAATGGATCAGTCCGCATGACTCGTTCTACAATTTGTGTGGACCTCAAGGCAGTATTACTGATCGAAGTATCGAAGCATGCAACCATGTTGCAAATAGCAGTTGAATTCTTGTTAAAAATGAAATGTTGTGGTTTTTCTTGCTTGTTACTTGGCATTTTTATAGCTTTAAGGCATATTTAATTAGGACAGAAATCAGAAACATTGGATTCGACTGCGCTGCGCTTAGTAATTTAAACTAGTACTTTATACCGTGAATATTGTACGCGCATGATTGCACAATTGGATGAGTACTAGGGGTGCAACTCGGGTCAGGTTATACCAGGTAAGAGTGAACCCAAACCCTAAGCCAACCGGATTGGAGTAAACTCAAATCTTAAGAATGTAACTCGGGTTCGGGTCGGGTTCATATTAGTTTTGGTTTAGTTTCGGGTTAGAATTTGGATTACCAATAAACTATTTTTTCTAAATTTAGTTGTAATTTAAAAGAAAATTATTGAAATATACTTACACGTGTTTATGAAGTCAAGCCTTACACTGAATTCTGCAACATACTTTCAAAGAATTCTGCAACATCATGCTAAATTCTGCAATATGCTTTGAATGAACTCTGTGAGCAATTTTTCAGCACCCTATAGACACAAATAAATGATAAATTAGTTAGTTTTATGACTAGTTGGTCATTTCCATTTAATAGCTAATAGAAATTACTCAAGTATACCAAATAGAAAATGAACATATCATACCAACTTTGTAGTTGAAACTAAATATTATCGTACAAATTGCTGAAATTGAATTCAAACTGAATATTTATCATACAAATTACTAAAGTAAAAATTGACCACTTGTCATACCAATAAACTTAAAATATGAATCAAATTTATACTACAATCTGAAATTCA
>JAXCLR010000105.1:3157867-3180584 GCA_035584095.1 Annona squamosa
CAAGCATGCTTTGGTAATGAAGAAAGAAGTGATTTGTCTGAATTAGAGTTAGTAATGCCTAAAACATGTATATATATATTAATATTACAAAAAAACATGTATAATTAATGAAAAAATTATATAAACGACACCGGGTTCGGACCGGGTCGGGTTTTGGTACCGGGTTAGTGTGAACTCGGTTTTGGTTTCGGGTTTCTACGGGTCGAGTTGAAACCGGGCCTATTTTGAAAAAATTTTAAAAATAAAATCCATTTTTGGTTTTGATACCAGGTCGGGTCGGGTGGGTTCGGACCGACCCGGTACCAAGTTGCACCCCTAATGAGTACTCCTTTTTCTTGCTTCATGAAAGTAAGCGTCTCCAAAATGTCTTGCTTGATCTACTGCTAGAGGCAAGAGGAGATGTATCGCTATGAAAGGCTAAGTAACGGCTCAATTAAATTAAAAGGGCATTAATATTTATGACAACAGAAAATTAAATTATCGTGATGATACCAATGACTTTAGAAGTTTTTCATTCGTGCCAATTTTTCATATATATATATGTATCAATTTCGTTTATACCAATACTAACGGTTTGTAATTAGATTTTAAAGTTGAATAGTTTATGAATAGAGAAAAAATGTCCCCAAGACATAAGCATGACCAATCTTAGTAATTTAGCTGCATTCTTATCCACTGACAATCTATCTAACTTTAAAATCTAACAGGAAGACATAAATTAAATTGATTTGAAAAAATACATTAGCATGGATAAAAAGTTTTTAAAATCATTGACATGAATGAAAGTAATTTAATTTGTGGGTTAACATAAATGTCATTGACTCAATTAAAAGACTTAAGGGCAGATCATGCTTTGACAGAATAAGTAGGATTAGTGTGTGCATGAGATTGAAATTTTGTTCTTTGATGCATTAGATAAGGGGGGCTCGCATGGCACTATCCTTTCCACAGTGCCAGGCATGAGATTCGAGTTAGCAACCATCCTTATTCATGATTTCCAGCGGTACGTAGATCCAGTCGCCATTAAACGTTCCCATCATGAAAAATTTGGATCAAAGGACAAATATCCTGACAAAGGCATTCATGCTGCATTCATGTCTGGCGTTAAGTGCTTACACAAGCAGCACACGAGTAGACGTTATTTCGCCCAAACACCTTAACAGAAGGCCGGGCTAAGCTGCATGACATATCTAAATTAAACCGTGCATCTTACGGGGACCATCCTACGACATCGTTCCTGGGTGATTTAACCTGATACAGACATAGAAAAGAAAGAGCCTTCACGTGAAAACAAGTTCTACAGAATCACTATTGGACCACCTAACGTGGGTGTGTAGCTTCATTGCCAGGTGATGGGTGAAAACAGTATTTTTACTAATTAATCTCTGTCGTATTTCAGACTAAAGCAGGTTGCCTGTGCAGCTGCAGCGACTGTCAGTTCAACAAACTGTCAACGTACACACCAACCACTTGGCATTTGGCTGTGGACTGACCCACATCGATCTGCTTTTTCTGTTTTTCTATGGGCTCCCCCACAGTGAAAAAGGATTAGCAGGTGACCCCAAGTTACCTACAGTGCACTTGTGGGGGAAGACTTCCGAGTGCATGATTGAGAAGAAGGGGATATGAACACATATAGGAGATTCCCAGGCATGCGGGCTTCAAGACTGCTGGTGGATTGACAAACAATTCACGTACATAGCTAGCTGCAACGCTGACACGGATAAAAAGATTCGATAAACCAGATGTGCGTATATGCCCATGTTATACATATATGCTCGATCAGTTCTCTTGGTGACTTATTGTGCGGAATCATATTCAGTCAGAACTGCCTGCTCTGAATCAGCAGACTAATACCCGCATGCATGAAAAGACAAGCAAAAAACATCTCGAAAATTTTGTTGGGCATGGAGCGATCGAGCAGCCAAGTGCTTGAAGTACTTGGTCTATATATTCGAGGACTGTGCCAACTATAGCTATGGGATCAGCCAGCTGTTCAAGATTCAAATCATCTGAGCATAACGCCACCCCACGATATATGATGTGGGGACAGAAAAGGATGCCAGAGTATACATAAAGCCATTAATTTGCATTTCACGGGGATGGTGGTGGTAACGTGCTTCTGACCGATATAGCTGTTTCCTATTTCCGTGTAAACCTACGTCTGACTTTGTATTACTGTTAATTATTATTATATACCTGTTGAGAAATGGGTGAGAAAGGCTCGAATGAGATGCACAGTGACTATACCGAAGGACATACCAAAAGCAGTTAAGACGTGCACATGTACCAAAATTAAATAACTATTGTCTGAGGGATGAGGTGCATTCTAGTTACTGAGCCGTCGCATGCAACCGTTGCTTCCTAGTAGCTTCTCAGCTTGGACCCATGCACAATGCTGCGGTAATAACAATTAATAATATGATACGGCTTATTGAAATGGGGAATATTAATCCAGTCCAAACTGATACCATTAATGTCAGAGTCCAACTGATTAGTGACTGTGACTGAGCTCCATTTTTCCACAGCATATTAGCGATATTCATTTTTCTACATTTTAATTGGACAACTAGGTGCTGTATATAGACAATGTTGAGGAATGATTAAAAAACCGCTTTTAAATCTATACCATTTTAAATATAAATAAATATTTATATATTTATAATGCCAAAATCACTTTTTTTTTTCAGACAAGATGTCAAAATCACTTTAAGTATACAAATATTTGACATCAGTTGAGAGTGAATGCGAAATCGCTAGAATTTTGTAAATAACTAGGAAAAAGACATATAGTACATAATAGTTCTAAAAATGTGTGTATTTTTGCATTGCAACTAAAATAAAGAGACGAATATTCTAAATAGTTTAAATTTTCAAAATAAATTTTTTTAAATTAAAAATCGATCCATTAAATAATAACTTCTGCCCAACCTTTTTTTATTCACAAACCAGGAGACAAAACTCCCATTTTAATACACAACGAGGATGATCCTTCCGTTATTTAACACAAATAGGCTCCTTGGTAGCCTACTATTGGCCCGACCCTTTTTTTTTTTTTTTTTATCATTTTCAATCTTGATATGTTCGAGATTACTTATATCCATTTATTTATAAAGAAATACTTCAATGGTATTTTTCGTTTAGATTCTTACTTTATAATATCTTAATTTTCATTTCATTTTACAAATGAAGTTCATGAATCATCACAAATCAAGGTTATACATCCTTATAAATTCTTAACATTATAAAAGAGGAGACTAAAGCTCTTATACGTGGAGACGACGAAATACCCATGATGATATTTGAATCCTCTGTCAAGGTGTTCGGCATCAATACTCTTACTTCAATGGTATTGATAATTTAAAATATTTTAGTGTGTTACTCCCATTTCGGGGTTATTTTGATGATTAAATTAAAATCTAATTCATTAATTATATTTAAAAATATTTATTTAACTATAAAATTAAGTTTTATATAAACCAAATATATATGATCTGATTCGATAAAGCTGTAAAATATTTACCACTTTATATCTATATATTAATTTTAAAGTTGTTAATTTAATATTTTAGCTATCTAAAACATTACTCATATCTGAATAAATGATTCTAAGAAATTTTATAACATTCTAATCCAAAAATAAAAGAATCTATATGTTTTGCATAATTTACATATAATTATATATTTTAAGTGATCAAAGACGAGTCTAAGACTTTTGGCAAGCGGGTGTCATTTGAAATAAAACCAATTTTATTATTATTGGAGAGTAGATAATCATGTCAAATAATTCATGTTTTGAAACATTTTTCAAATTTAATTAAAATTTGTAATTTTCGAAAATTAAGTGACTAAAATTGTGCCCACCTCACTCTACGCAGATCTACCAGGTAGACATTTATGTATGGTTAAAATGATTTTTAATACTATAATAGAAATGAGTAGTTTATATCTCATTCAATCATCAAGAGGGCCCAAACCGAAGGTATCGCACAGAAATCTTAAGAAACAAATCAAAGCATTTATATTGTCTATTTATTTTCCATGCACGGTGTTGAAGTGCTTTAAAGTTGGGCTGTCCGCGTAACAGTCTGCACTTGCGGTGGACGTCGGACCATTTAGTTACCGTATGTCGCCACCAAAGCCAGTTTGAGTGGGGCTCCGACGCTGCACGCAGTCGCATGATAAAAAGCAGAGCGGCTTCGATGCCATTGCGATCGCATCTCATCCTTACTTTGCATCATTTCTCGTTCCGACGTAATAACGTCGAGAGTTTTTTTTTTTTTTTTTTAATTTGGTCCCTAATTTCAACAAAATTGTTCTGACGTACATATTTAACTATTCAATATTTGACAGATTTTGTAGCTCACCTTAGGAGCTGTTTGGTAAATTGAGAATAGAGTGTAATTTTTTTCGATGAAAAAAAACTAGAGCGTAATTGAGTGGAACGAAATAGTCAACTTAATAAATTGCACGATTACTTTACTTTTTTCATTTTTACTTTAATAATTTAATAAATTTTCATATATTTCAATTATAATTATTTTTTTATATGCTTCTGTGTAACTACCTCATTTATTTTAAATCTTAAGTCATATCCATTCGATTTGTCTCCCAATTTTACATCCATTCAACAAAAAAACAGATCCACCCGGTCTATTCCCTTCCACTTACATCTATTCAAATACACGCACCCTAATCCTCATAGATTTGTAACTGAAATAAAATATTGAAACTATCGGTGTCGTATTTTTTTTAATATTCTTTTTTCTAAATTTAACCTTG
The DNA here is from genome assembly GCA_035584095.1 of Annona squamosa. Classification (NCBI taxonomy): domain Eukaryota; kingdom Viridiplantae; phylum Streptophyta; class Magnoliopsida; order Magnoliales; family Annonaceae; genus Annona; species Annona squamosa. The sequence continues at coordinate 3,162,650 of JAXCLR010000105.1, forward strand.
TTTTTCTCTATTGTATATTTCTTTTTTACGTCAAATCAACTTGGGCCGAAGTCAAAAGGAGGGCAACTTTTGCAGGAGTGGACTGGCGCGTGGCTGGATTCTGTCTCAATTCATGGGCTTTGCAATTCGTGCTTGTGCAGGGTCGCATGTGGTTGGGCGTCGCTTTCATCACAAGCACGGGGTCAAGAGTCAGAAACAACAGTGGCCTATATCTTCTGATCGAGTTGCTGCACGTTTAAGTCGTACTTGCCCAATAGTATTGCTTCCATCACTTTAGAGTCCGTTCGGTAAAAGCTTAGAAAAAAAATTGAAACGGTAAATAACCAATGAAGAAAATAAATGATAGATGGAATTACATCAATTAGAACAAGAGGAAAGACTTGTACGCTTCCGTGTATATATAGCTCATATATTGCATATACACCTGCATTAATTGAACAGCATGAATCTTCAAGAGATAAAATTAGCCCACTATTTTACACACATAATCTCACAATATAATTTAAAAAATTGGAGATTTTTATGCGTTTCTGTGAAAGGTCCAAAATGATAAATAAGTATAATGTCAACAGGGAGACACGAGAAAAGTGTTCGCAAACAGTAGTAATTCGAATCATATGCCTAAGGCTACTGGCCATGCATTGGTCGAGCAGCAACGGTTCTATAACTAAGCACGGGATGCAAGTGAAAAAGGAGTTGATCTCTGATTTGGACCCGTGATATGTATCATCATTTCAAACTAATATAAATGGTCAGGATTTTCTGTCCCGTATATCCCGAGGCTTGAATTTTATTGTTTTGCTTCTTTCTCTGCCATGGACCGGCTTTGTTGCAGCATTGAAATGGAGCCTCGAACTTTGAGTGGAGGAGAATTGAACAATGCCCGGGTAATGCCTATTTTGCTTGTTCTGTTTTGTACACTCACCCTCAATGGACCATTTCATAGTCTCGCTCACATATACTCATTTTCTCATCCTCCATTTGTCTTTTTTGGAAAAACCAAAGGAAGCTGCAGCAGACATAGTTCAGAAGGAGGCGAATGAAGCTATGACTATTTTCACTAAGGTATCTCTATACATACTACTTTTATTTGTCAGAATTCATACTAATTTTAACCATTTAATTAAACTCTGCTAAACCCAAAAAGGAAAATAGTTCAACTGCATTCTGTTAATCAGTGACTTATTTGATAATTCATTCAGTAGGAGACGAAAATGTGCAGACGCATCCACTGCCATCAGGACCTCATGGGTCCAAAAAATCATTGCCAGTCACCACATTTTCTGAGGCAGCATCTTGCTGGGATAGTGAAGGTCGTTCTAAGACTCTCATGGGTACATTAATATGTTGGATTGTCAACTTGTAACAGGAGTGTGATGCTTTGGCAATCGATTGCCAAGATAAGCCATTCACCAAAAGGTCAAACCATGGAATCTCCTTTATTTGAAGATTATGGTGGTTTAAGTAGACCTAAACAGTAACCTGTTCCATCGTGCAAATTTCCAAAAAGAATATTTTACTAAAGCAGGTGATTCACTGAAGATTTTGATTTGTGTTTGATTACAACAAGTGGACTGTTATTTTGCAGGGGATGAAACCTGTGATTTCAATCAAAGGAATGGAAAAAGAGGTTGAAAAAAGAAACAAACTTCATGCTGTTGTCCAGAGAGAGGAGGATAATTGCATCGATAAAAGATCATGCAATTGCACTCCTGCCACGTTAGAAGACTCTCCTGAAAATTGTACTCCCACTGTAGAGGACTCTCCTAATAAGCCTAAGATAGCAGAACCACTTTCGGCACCATTTTGATTGTATGTTTTGACAATATCAGACTATGTTTAAGTGGACAAGTGAAGATAGTATGTATATATAAGAAATGCAATGGCGTTTGTGCAATTGATATTCTTCTTCATGCTCTTTATTTTCTCATGAATCATGTCAAAAGAAACAAATATGTATTGCTGAGAGCATGGGATGGATAATTATGCAACTTAGCATGCCAGTTGTAGAGAGACGGTTAAGAGAGGGAGAGTGATCTTGTATGAGAGTGAATTGAAGAAAAGAGGAGTCCCGTCTGAGTAGCATTCATGTGTGTTGTGATCAACAATTGTGACGAAGTCTTTATGGCAGTAAATGACAAAGATTCAGACCGACATGAATCATATTCTTGATCTTTGCAAGGTGCAGACACAGTCGGCGAACTGCTATCCCCACTCTCACGAATGACATGCTTCAGCAGCAAGAGCAGGGCAACAACAAGATGCAGAGGAAAGGCCCGAAATGAGGCAGGATTCCAGCCTCTTATCAGTCTGATGAGCCATAGCCATTGGCAAGCTTTGACCAACCACTACAGCATGTCAGTGATTGCCGCTGTGAGGGCCTTTCTGCTGGCCATGATCTTGATTTCTGGAGTGATGAAAACGTGATCCATCACAAGGGAACAAGTGGAGGGTGGCGCTTTGAACAAGCTCCACCACTGCACCAACGCCTGCTCAGACAAGGTTCATCATTAAGGCCATTGCCACGATGCCATGGGCACCCATCTAATGCCTGATTTTTTCCATTATGACTCCTTGTTTGGAGCTTTCACCATCCAGTCAATCTTTGTAAATAGTGTGAGAGAGATGAAAGTCCTCAAGAAGAACATGTAGCATCTTAAAGTGACGTGCTAGTGTGAAGAACATGAACCATGCTCTTTTGAATGAACAATTAAGCTTTCCAATATTGCAACCACCTCCTTCTGAAATTGTCTTGTGTCCTCTGCAACAAATGCATGAAGGATGTTTCTGGTGCTGATCCAGCTGCAGCCAGGGTCCTTCTTGATGCCCGCACATCTCATTAAATCTCTAATTTGTCCAACTTCAGACCATGAGCTTTTCAATGCATAAATATCAGATAAAAGAACATACATAGCAGAGTCCAGAGGTTGAAGGTTCAGAATGTGTTTTGTCACTTCAATCCCAATTTCCATGTTCTTGTGAACTCTGCAAGCTGCGAGAATGGATTGCCAAATGGTAGGTTCTGATGAAAATTGGGAATTTGTTAGAAAGGTTAGTGCCTCGTCAAGATACCCTCCACGCCCAAGAAGATCAACCATGCAAGCAATATGTTCTATTGAGGGTGGAATCCCATACTCATTGATCATCATATCATAAAAACATTTCCCTTCATGCACCAAACCTGCATGACTGCATGCAAATAGGATACCTATGAAGGTCACACAAGTTGGGTTTAAACCAAATTCCTTCATTTCTGAAAATAAGCACAGAGATTTCTCACTCCTCCCATTTTGAGCATGCCCAATAATTATCGAATTCCAAGCGACAAGATTCTTTTCAGGCATGTCTATGAACATTTTGAATGAATCTTCCACCTTGCCACATTTAGAGTACATGTCTATCAGTGCACTTCCCACAAATACAGTTGATTCAAACCCCATTTTTGTTGAATAGGCATGAATCTGATTTCCATGTTCTAAGGAAGCCCAGCTTGCCACTACCTTAAGAACACTGGTACATGAGAATTCATCCGGTTTTCCAAATAATATCTGCATTTTGCAAAAATATTTCAGTGCATTCTCTCCTTCGTCATTCTTTGCAAAAGCAGATATGATACCAGCCCAAGATATATTGTTATGGACTCTTACAGAGTTGAATGCCTTTAATGCACTATCCATACAACCATAGCTAGCATACAAACCAACTAGAGAGTTTGCAACAGAAACATTTGATTCCAAGCCAAATTTGATTGCATGACAATGAATTTGAATTCCTTCTGATACAGCCACTAACAGAGCACATGAGGAGAGAAGGTTTGACAGTGTAAATTCATCTGGTTCCATGTTTTCTTTTCTCATTTTCAAGTAAGATACCACGGCGGCATCATATCTTGCAACCAAACCATAGCCCGTGATAAGTGTGTTGAAGGAAACTACATTCTTTATCTTCATCTCATTGAAAGCCCTCTCTGCATCTTCCATTTCTAAACATTTTGAGTACATATCGACCAGTGCAGTGCCCACAAAAATATCCTCCAGACATCCACATCTTATAATTTTAGCATGGAAAGATTGACCTCCAGCAGTATCGCCTGTCTCAGCCAAACATCTCAATATACTAGCAAATGTGGTCTGGTTAGGAAGAAAACCTGCTTGTTGTAGATGACGGAATAAATAAGTGGCCTCCTGGCTGCAAGAATTTTGAGCATACCCACCAATCATGGCATTCCAAACTATGAGATCCTGTTTCCCCATCCTATCAAAAACATGAAAGGCCCCATCCAAACCACTGCATTTAGAATACATATCAATCAGAGATGCTGCAACAAAGACATCTGAGTAAATATCAAATTTAATAGCATAACCATGGATAGACTTGCCAATCTTAAGGCATCCCCAACTAGTGCAAGCCTTTAGCACGCTTGCCATGGTGAAATAATTTAGCAATGATTTCCAATCGTTGTCGTTGGCTATGAACCATGAGAACAAATGAATTGCTTCTCTGCTTAATCCATTCTGACTGTAACCCGAAATAATGGAATTCCATGAGATTGGATCTCTTTCGGGCATCTCATTAAAAACTTCCCGAGCCTCTTCAATGTGGCCCCACTTAGAATACATTTGGATCAATCCACACGCAATGAACATCTGACGAGCAAAACCTTTCTTTAGTATCAGACAGTGCATTGTTTTACCTAGATCAGTTCTATCTGATACATTGCAAGCGCCAACTGCCACTGAAAAGGTTACTTCATTCGGCTGAATACCAACTCTCCGCATTTCCAAGAAGTGCATCAATGCCTGATCATTGAACCCTCTCTTTGTCTGCATCGATATCAATGAAGTCCAATACACGACACTTCTTTCCGGAATTTGATCAGACGATTCCTGGGCTCCATGAAGTTCAAGCAAATTCACTACTGCGAAGCACATTCTTCGACAAGAGAGGCGAACGTAAGACCGGCAGGCGGGTTCTTTAACTTGTTTCCAGGAGTAGAGTAAGTTCGTCAGGCCATTTATCATGTTGTCTTTGCATCATGCTACTCGAAGTTCTTTAGGGGAGCCTTGCGGAGATCATCGGGCAAGGATCACGGGAAAGAAAACAAGAGAAACCCATTTGGGTCGAAGATGTTTCCAGGAATCTCATGAAATTTTCACTGATTACCAACGAATTGGAAGAGATCGCCATGCATGGTCTCTGTGTGTGAAGAAATGAGAGACGAGGAGAAGCCCCTCCAAAGATCAAGCGGTTCGGCCAGGCGGTTGGTCGTTGGCTGGAAATGGACCAAGAATGCAACTCCAGAGAGCAAAATGCGACCTGTGAATCAATTTTTAAAAAATAGATATTTTTTAATTTTTGTTGATATTTTCTATATTATTATTATTATTTATCGTTGCTTATATATTTTATAGTCTCCAGCGGATGATTTAAGTTATAGCTGTGGCAGCAGCTTTACAGACAACCATACTCAACGAAATTTGTAACCCAAATTCAATTTGAGTGGGATGGTTCCCCATAGGCTGCTAAATCATCACGGTAATTCAATCTCATTTTAGAATTAAATTGGAACAAAATTAAAATTCAAACTTTCTAATTTTAATTAAAAATTTTAAATTTAACCAGCGCATGTTCGAGAAAAAATAAAAAAAATATAAATGCATTATGATTTATGAAAAGAAAATGAAAACTTAACCGGTCAATAATATCTGTCCCTTTCCTCCAGTTATTCTTTTTGTACATTTTTAATATGATTTAGTTATTTAATTGCCTACTGTGTTGTTTTTTTATAAGTTTTTTTACACCGCAATCAACTTGTATTGAAATCAGGCGTTAAGACATTCTTTCAAATTTCTTATAACATTCTACAAGCATCTTAACAAAATTATGTTTTTTTCTAATAATATTTCCTAATTTATCTCCGTTGGTGGACACCCCCACAGAGTAATGGAGAAAAGTGTCACTAGTAACACTCTAACTCACGTTAGCAGTATAGCTAAAATGAGAGTTAAAATGACAGAACTACCGTGGCCTATTCTATTGTTTCTAATAATTATCTCTATGTTCTATTGACTTTTTATATATTTTATATGACAATATTATTTATTTTATCTTTATTTTATTTATTTATACTAATGACTTTTCCATGTCGCATTACTTTTTAAAAGTTTTTAGAAAATTTTTTTTCTGATGGGAAAAAAGAAAAAAATATTTAAAAATAAAATAGTGATGTGACATGGCAAGGAATAAAAAATTATAAATTTAGGGTGTGTTTGAGAATGAGTAAAACTTTTAATGAAAAGTCTTTAGGAGTAAAAATTGTCAAATGATGTAACATGATAGTGGCAATGATGATGAGTAAAGATAACAAAGTTAAAATAGATAGGTTAGTTGTGTGGGCAGTTGTGTAAAAATGATTGAAAAGTAAGGTAGTCGTATAGGAAAATGTGAAAAAATAATTAAAAAATATAATAGTTGTGAGGAGTGAAAAGTTTTAAATAGAAAAGTTTTAAGTTGACATTTTTTAACCATTGCCAAACATTTCCTTAGTAGTAAAACATATATATATATATATATATATATATATATATATATAAATTACAAAAAATGAGAAGGGAGGTATACATATTTAAAATTTTCTCTCATGCAAATGGATTAAGGTTTTCTTTCCATTGGTACCAAAAGGAGGCTAAGCTCAAATATAGACATTTAGTTGTATTTAGAGTTTGTTTGAGAAATAATGAAATTTTTTTGTGCAGACATTTTTGAATTAAAGAAAAATAATGTAATATGATAAAGGTAATAATGAAGAATAAAGAGAATAAAATTAAAATAAACAGGTTAGTTGTATGAGTAATTGTGTAAAGATGATTGAAATATAAGACCTTTGCATATGAAGATGTGAAAAAATGGTTAAAAAATATGATAGTCATAGAGAGCGAAAAGTTTTAAATTGATAAGTTTTGATGTTAAACAAACATGCACTTAAATTAAAATACATTACTTATTTTTATAAGTAATTGTATCTTTTAACTTTTTCTTTATAAACATGTTTTTCTAAATATACTTAAATAATGTACCAAGTTTTGCTATTTTATAATATTTTTACGTTTTTTAAATTAAAATTTTTGAAGGGTGAAAAACAACTTAAATGCCTTTGAAATTAATGTTTTTTAAAAATAAATATAGGGTATGTTTGGAAAGTGATAAAAAAAAATTGAAATGTGAGAAAATTATATAACATGAAAAGGATAATGATGAGGAGTAAAGAAAAATAAAATTAGAATTAATTGGTTAGATGTATGAGTAATTGTGTATAAATGATTGAAAAGTATGCTAATTGTATAAAAAAAGTAAGTAAATAAAATAATTGGGTATTTGTAGAGAATGAAAAATTTTAGATTAAAACTTTTAAATCCGAATATTTTATTCTAAAACTATTTAATTACATATTTCCAAAAAAAACTGTTTTCTTTGTACAATCATTATCTTTTTAATTATTTGTTCACATTTTTCTAAATAGTTAATTTACTGTTCAATCATTTATTCATAACTTCACATAAAATGAACTTATTTATTGAAAATAATGTAATATGATAAGGGTAATGATAAAGAATAAATAGATATTCAATTTCAAAAAATTTTATATTAAAAAATTTTTCATTCTCTATAATTATTTTTTTTAATTATTTCTTTGTATCTTATAATATAACTAATTTATCTATGTTAACTTTATTATCTTTATTTTTATCCCATCACATTATTTTCTCTTATTTTAAAAACTTTTATGAAAAAAATCTTTACATACAAAAGTTTTATCAATTTCTAAACACACTAATGTATGTTTGATAAACACTACCTTATTTTTTAATTTTTTTATTTACATCTTTTTACACAACTATTCTATTTAAACAACTACTTATACAACAAACTTATCTATTATAATTTTATTTTCTTTACTCCTTATCATTATCTTCATAAAATTATATTATTTTATACTAATTTAATAACTTTTATACAAAAATTTTCATCAAAAGTTTTATCATTTTTTAAAAACATCTGAAAAATTATATAAGAAAATGAACACACCCTAAACTTAAATATATTTTCCTAAATATACTTAATGAATTGGTTAAGTCTTGTCATTTTATAATATTTTTACATATAAGAAATAAATATATATACTTATTTTATTTGTCTAGTTCCTTCTATCTTGTTAATCATTTATACAATGTTAATCTAAGTATATTTAATATGTATATTAAATTTGATTATTTTTAGAGCATTTTCGATATTTATTTTTTTTATTTTTGAAAATCAGTGTAATTACTAAAATGTCACTGATTTTCAAAAATAAAAAATAAATACTCTAAAATACTCTAAAAATGATAAAAATTAATACATATGTTAAATATACTCAGACTAATAATTATATAAAAAACTTTTCAAATTTTTTTTTTATTTTTAAATGAGTCAAAGCACCGGGTGCACTATTAGGGTGTGTTTGTTTAGGGTAAAAAAGTGTTAACTAAAACTTTTCAATCTAAAACTTTTCACTTTCCATAATTACTTTATTTTTTAATTATTTTTTCACATTTTTCTATACAAACTACTCTACTTTTCAATCATTTCTACACAACTAATCATACAACTAACCTATTTATTTTAACTTTATTTTCTTTACTTTTCATCATTACTCTTATTATATCACATTACTTTCTATTAATTTGACAATTTTTACTTCAACAGCTTTTCATAAAAATTTTTTATCTCCAACTAAGCACACCCTCCGTGTCTTCGTCCTCTCGAGCCTTAGAAACCAAAAAAAAAAAAAAAACAGAGAACCGCCTACCAGACGAACCAACGGTACGGCATCGCCTCTTCGAGATCCCTTTTGGTTTCTGCGTCACCGAAAAGGAAACTCAAGCTTCTTCCATTGAAATTTCTCTTTCTAGGGTTTCCCCTCTCATCTAGGATGGAAGCGAAGGAGAAATCTGATCAGAATCCCGATGATCTCGGAGGTGGAGACGCTGAAGGCGATCCTTCTATCTCCTCCTCTCTCGACCTCACGAGCTTTCAGCTCCCTGACCTTGAAGGCATCGACCTTCCGCTTAATTTGATGGAGCTGGATTTGACAGCGAATCGCCTTTCCACCATCGATTCTCGGATCGGTCTGCTGTCCCAGCTGAAAAAGCTATCTCTTCGCCAAAATCTCTTCGATGATGCTGGCGTCGAGGCTCTTTCCCACTGGACCACGATTGCTGGCCTCCAAGTACGCAACTTTCATCACTCAATTTCGTCATTTTGTAGGACTTTTCGACGCAACGAATGCCACGTTCCTCGAAATCCTACTTTTTGATTAGTTTTCTGCCGACAACGTGGGACGCACTCCCAAGGGACTGAAATCATTGGTAGTTCCTCACAATGCGATATCTCCTTGTTTGAATGATCACCATTTACAACGAATATCGGTATTCCATAGCGGGGCACTGTTGCACTGCTAGCATCATGTGGTGGGGGTGTTTTTAAGTGCATTGGAGTTTGCATGGGGTTCAAATGTGAATGTTTTGGTCTCCATAGGTTCCGATATATGAATTCGATCCAGCAAAGCCCAGAGGCGATGCAGAAATGTCGGAAGTCTGAGAATCATGAGACTCATCCAAATAAAAAGAAAAATGGAGCATGAAAATTACAGTTTGGGATTTATGCACTAGAACCATGACCAGTTCTTGCTTTTGCTTGCTTCTTCTGTTTTCACATTCAGAGATTTTCTTTTCTCAGGTCATGGCTTTTTCATCTGCCACTATCTGATTCTGTGACAATCAATGCATAAAGATACATTTTATGGACCATTTTTTGGGCAATCCACATACATCAAGTTGCTGCAACATGCATGATTCCACGTTTTCATTAAATTAGTTGAAGATTTGTTTGTAAAAGTTGGTATTGCTTTCGAATTGCTCTATGGCTAAAGTGCTGTACTTGAATTTAAATTGTTTACTATAGCTATGTCAGATGAAACCACGACAATATTTTTTTTTAGAGTGAAAATGCAACTATAGAAGATAATGTCTGTAGTATGATGCTGTATAACGCTTAGAGCTAGAATAGATAAACAATTTGCGTGAGAATTGATCAGGTTCAATCTCTCACATCTGCCTTTTTTCTCCATTTTTTCACCAAAATCTGAGACATGTGGAGATATTTGCTGAATGTTTGCTTCTTATTGTAATACCTTATTTTCTTAGTAACTAAATTGTCAATCATGTTGTGGTGTTTTATTGAAAACTAGGTTTAGGGGGAAAAAAAAAAGTATCTGAAATGCTACCCTTATGATGGGAAAAAACACTTTCAAAAGTTCCACTTGACATAGGAAGTAATGTAATAATTCCAAGTTACAGGAGAAACAACCTATCCTGTTGATATCGCTAATTTGAAGTTTATTTTGGTGGTTGGTAAATTCCTGCTGAATATTGATCAAGGAAAGTTAATAAACTTCTGCTTTACTGGATAAATTTCATGTTGTCATTGACTTCTTAGAATGAAATGAAAGGATGGAAGAAGTTTGCCTACCTTTTCCACCCGTATGTGATTGCTGGACTTGGATCTTTTTAGTCCTTCAATATTTCAACACTGATTTTTCCCCCCTAGAAAAATCCTCAAAGATCTTAACAATGAAAAAGTTTTTATGTTCAGTTTAATTTTCTATTAGGAGTTGTGGGTATGGATCTGGAAGTGCAGTGTAATTGGCAATTCAGTTCCTTCTGTCTTTGATAGCTATTCCTCTCTCTTGGTTCTTTATTTGCAGGAGCTCATACTAAGGGACAATAGACTCTCAAAGATCCCAGATGTCAGTATTTTTAAGGGCCTCTTGCTATTTGATGTTTCTTTCAATGAAATATCCTCCATGAATGGGATATGCAATGTCTCAAGCACACTTAAGGAACTCTATGTCTCTAAAAATGAAGTGACTAAGATGGAGGAGCTTGATCACTTGCATGACCTGCAAATTCTTGAACTTGGTTCCAACCGGTTGCGTGTAAGTTGGGTGAATGCTATCTCAGAGAATATTTGTTAGAATATTTTAGATGATCATCCCATGAATCCATACTAATTTTTCTACATGCTTGGTTATGGTTATTAATCAGAGGCCATTTCATCAATGATGAAGAGGCTGTTTGAATTGTTGGCTTTGTCAGTTTTCCCTAGGACAAATTTCTCATCTCATTAGGATTGATTAGTCTTCTTAGAAGTGCATCTCATCTCCAATCTATTCACCCGTGCGTGCGCGCATGTTGTTCTCTCTCTTTCCAGACTTTCCAACCCATAAAAAATGAAATTCCAAGGTTCCTCTTCACATTAGGACATCTAGATTTGTTGGCTTCCAGGGGGCCAAATACACAATTGCAGTTCTGCAAGTACCCAAAGACAAAATAAGCACTGTGGTGTTACTTTGTGTATTTGCATTACGATCTGTTTGGATCAATGGAATATTTTTAATTTCACTAAAAGGTAGTGAAACAAAATTCAACGTCTGAGCAATTGATAACATTGCAGTTAAGGAGATGCAGTTTTCCTTGAGAAAAATTTCAAAATCTGAACTTTTTTCTTCTTTTAATCTATTGAAATTTCAGGGTTTGATGAAAATATTCTCAAAATGTACTTTGCTTCTTTTTTGGGTAATGATCCTTTTACCCCAGCCACACATATATTTAAATTTTTGGTGAAAATGTGGGTATAAGAGTTTTTAATTCACATACCAAAATTTACAATTGTTGGATATGTGTGTATATATTTTCGGAAGCTTTCTTTTATGGGTAATGATCCTGTTAGCCCAGGCACACATATTTTTTTAATTTTTAATGAAAATGTGGGCCTAATTGTATTTAATTAACATACCAAAATTTATAAGTATTTTTTACTTTAAAAAATCAACAGTTCTTACAGGGTGAAATTACTTAGATACACCGCGAAACTATTAATTTTCGAAATACAAATATATACAAACTAACTCCTTTTAGCCCAGGTTAACAAGATCGTAATCCTTCTTTTCTTAACCCTGTTTATATTCAACGTTGAAGGAAAATAGTCTTTTCCTACCAATTTTTCTACCCAAATGCCAGAGCAATGGCAATGGTGACATTGTAATCACTACTGCTCCCCACCCCCCTCATACAACCATTTCTTTAGGACCTACTTTTCCAATTTACATGTAAAATGTACAGTCAGGTTTAGGTTTCATCAATCTGTGCCAGAAGTAAAATTTACGTGTTATGATGCTAGGTGATGGAGAATTTGCAAAATTTGACTAATTTGCAAGAGCTATGGCTTGGACGGAATCGCATTAAGGTTGTGAACCTCTGTGGACTGAAGTGCATCAGGAAAATAAGCCTGCAGAGCAACCGCTTAACATCTATGTTGGGATTTCAGGTCTGCAGCATCTAAGCTTGATTATTCTATAATGTTGTAATGAAAGTTGTTTGCAAGATGTTTCATCTTCTTTTTATTCTTTTCTATTTTTTTTTTTCAGGATTGTGTTACTCTCGAAGAACTCTATTTGAGCCATAATGGTATTACAAAGATGGAAGGCTTATCCACCTTAGCAAATCTCCGTGTGTTGGATATTTCTTCTAATAAGGTTACTTGCATCAGTGATATTCAGAACCTAACCAGGTCAAGATAAATTTCACATGATCACATAAGCTTGAGTTATTATTACTATTTTATCCATTTTAATGTTCCCTCCTTTTTTTGCTTTTGATCTGTGTTTTCTTTTTCAGATTGGAAGACCTATGGCTTAATGACAATCAAATAGCTTCAATTGAAGGCCTTGATGAGGCTGTTGCTGGTTCCAAGGACAAGCTCACCACCATTTACCTTGAGCACAACCCATGTGTATGCTTTTGCTCCCCGAATCTTTGTTTGTTTTCTAGCTTGCGCATAACTTGGAGCATATTTAAGCCCTTTGTTACCTGATGCATCTATCTATGAGAGATTCCTCCATTATGAAGTGTTTATTGTGTCTTATTTTCATGTGTGGACATGACAACCTTTATGTTAAGCAACTATTTTTGGCAACCAATGGTTCAGAAACACAAAGTACTTCTTCAATGCCTGTTAGGTGCCATGGTGAGCTTTAATTGCCAAGAGTTATCTAATTTGTAATTATTGATTCTTCATTGCATTGATTTTACAGGCAAAATCTCCAAACTATTGCACTACTTTGAGGAAGATATTTCCAAATCTTCAGCAGATTGATTCCAATGTATACTCATGAGAGGCTGACATTCTTGCTCAAGAAAGCTTCTCTTTTTTGAGTAAACATGCTGCTTGAATGTAAGTTGGTTGCTCAAATCGCTCTCTTGCTCGCTGTCAATGCAGCTTTTTTTCTTGAGTCCATTTAGTTTTTTGTTGAAGGTGTGTTGGGGAAGTGAAAAACTTTTGGAGGGAAGATTTTTTATATAAAATTTTTAAAATTTGTATAAAATAATGTGGTGTGATATGAGTAATAATGAAGAGGAAAGAGAATAAAACTTTTTTTTATGAAAAAGGATAATGAAGTTAAAATAGATAGATTAATTATATGAGTAGTTAGGTAAAAATAATTAAAATGTAGGGTAGTTGCATAGGAATGTGTGAAGAAATAATTAAAGATAGAGTAGTTATGGAGAGTAAAAAATTGCAGTTTTAAAAGTTTATATTGTAAACAAACACACCCTAAGTTGGTCAGGCTTCTAGCTTCCTCTATGATAGTGGTTAGTCATTGACAAATGATACTCTCTTGAAAAATGGAACTTGGTGGAATTGCAGGTGAAGTATACTGAAGTTCTTTTTGAAACGCACTGGATATATTAGCACACGGTGAACTGGTCGTTGCTACAGAGCCAGCATCATTGCCACCTCATTTATTGTTGTCAAAAATTTGTACTCTGTAGTTGTCTATTTGCTGCAGCAGGGGCCAACTTTCAACATTGCTATTACTTTAGTCATTTCCTTTTCCTGTATTGGCTGCCTGAGATTACTGCAATGTTATGTATTTTTGGCTGTCAATGATAATAGGACAAGCTATTAATAGGAGAGTACCGGACAAGGGAAGTTTGGGGCCAGTGTTTTATAATATTGAATATCCACATGGTAGCCCGTAGAGGGGACGGGGGACTGCTGGTGGTAGATTTGGACGAGTAAGGGGGGAAAAGGACCCTCTTGACTACCAAACTTGCTTGTTCGATCATGCTTAAGCACTCAGATTTCAAATCCAGTGTAGGGATGGCAAATTCGAAAAAGAAGACTCTTGAACAAATTCTAGGCATGCGTGTTTTTCGTCTGCAATTGAGGCCCACTTGATTTCCGGTAATGGTTGGTTGAGAAACGCTCTATCGTGCAGGAATTCGATTAATATAACATATCACATGTTTGCATTTTTTTTCAGCCTAAACAACATAATGCTTGGTCTTTTCATAACATGATTTTATTCTGTTCTCTTTCTTTTGGGTATGTTATGCAGCATCCAGCTAAATGTACAAAAGAGAGTAAAAGCTGTATCTCAGATATGTTGTTTGATATTTACCAATATCCAATTATTCTTTAACAATTCCACCTTTTTTTTTCGTGTTATTACCTTAACGTGTATTTTTTTGGAGGGCGGGGGAGAACAAATTCCATTTTACCTTTCGCTTTAATGGATCCGATCTGTATGTATATCTTCTTTGAAATAGGGAATGAAATAGACATCCGAGGCTGCCATTTGGCCAAAGTTTCTGATGAGCACTTTAGTTTATTTTTTTGAGTGTGTGCTTAAGAAGTGACAAAACTTTTGTAAAAAAAAATTTTAGTGGGAAAATTTTTAAAATAAGAGAAAATAATGTGACATGATGTGGATAATGATTAAAAATTAGGATAATTGTATGAAAAATTGTGCAACATGACTGAAGAGTAAGGTGATTGCAAAAAAAATGTGATTAAATGATTAAAAAGCAAAATAATTATTTAGAGATAAGTTTTAAATTGAAAAGTTTTAGGAAGTGTCTGATTACAATTAAAACTTTTCAAATCAAAATTTTTTTTTAATTTAAAACTTTTCACTTTTAACAATTATTTTATTTTTTAAAATTTTTTCACATATAATTATCTTACTTTTTAATCATTTCTATACTACTACTCATACGATTAATTTATATGTTTTAACTTTATTTTCTTTATTCATTATTATTATCTTATTACATTTTATATTGCTTTCTTTTATTTTAAAAAATTTTATATTCAAAAATTTTATATGTGCAGTTGTAGGAGTAATGATGAAGAATAAAAATAATAAAATAAAATTAAATAAGTTAGTTATATGACTAGTTGTATAAAAATAATTAAAAAGTATGATAGTTTTATTAAGGTGTGTTTGGTTGGAGATAAAATTTTTTAATGGAAAATTTTCAAAGTAAAATTTATCAAGTTGATAGAAAATGATGTGATATGATAAGGGTAATGATGAGGTGTAAAAATAATAAAGTTAAAATAGATAGGTTAATTGTATGAGTAATTGTGTGGAAATAATTAAAAAGTAGAGTTGTTTGTATGAGTAATTGTGTGAAAATGATTAAAAAGTAGAGTTGTTTGTATAAGAAAATGTGAAAAAATAATTAAAAATAAAGTAGTTATGGAAAGTAAAAAGTTTTAAATTGAAAAACTTTAATTGACATTTTTTGCGTGTCCAATTAAACACACCTTTAGGAAATGAGAAGAAACAATTAAAAAATAGAGTAGTTATGGAGAATTAAAATTTTTATATTTAAAAGTTTAAATGGAAATTTTGGGTAATTTGCATATATACCCATGAAGTTTGATACTAATTGCATATATATAGTTTTACGAATTATATATTACCTCAACATAATTTTACTAAAATTACGTATTACCATCGTCAGTGCACTTTACCGTTAGCCGTTTTGCAGGTTTAATGCTCATCTACTGGGAAATGATGTGGTGGGTTTTTGCTGCAAATAGTAGCCGTTTAGACGGTCATGAGCTGGCTAAAAATGGAAAACGCAGGGGTGTTGGCGAAAGGCTGAAATTCGGCTGCAAGGTGCTGGTAAGTGTTGCTGGTTTTCAGTGGGTTGTTAATGGGTTCTCCTAGTTTAGCATGGGCGTTTATATTGGGTTTTATGTTAGGAGGTTTCATCAAAAGTTTTATTCATTACCAAACACACCCTAAAATTTGAACAGCTGTTTGATATGAAGATGGCAGGGGCCGTGGCTTGTTTGGGATTCATTTGCAATTGACGGCAGGTCAATTAATGACAAGATGGCTTTTTTAAAGTTGGCGTAGAGATTGCTGCTAATGTTGTCGATTTCAACAGGGGATGCTTGATGTTGGGAAGTTTGATGTAGCAACATAAAACGGGTGGGCTGAATTTTCTCTTGGCCGAAATTGAGAGTTGCTTGAATTAGTGGCTAGATGTAGCTGCTGTCATTTGAATTGTTGCTGATAGGTCGCTAAGCTAATGCCGAACAGGTCGATGGGAGAGGATGGTGGATGGGGCTGTCGGAAGCTGCTTGGTTTAATGGAGTAGAGGTTGGCCGTTTGGATTTTAGGTGGCCGAAAAAAGGAACTGTTGCCGGGAGAAGGTTTGAAGATGTTGTGAGAGCTGCTGGAAATACGGAAGTTGTCGAGGAAGGCAAAGCGACGGTCGTGACGTCCTTGCGATGATGATGGAGCGCCGCGGCTCCTTGTTTTGGTGGCGTATCCGAATCTACGTACTAGATCGTATCTATTTATTCAAAAATGATAATAAGAATAATTATTTTAATATCCTGATATATTTGCATGAATTCTTTCGAAACCTATCTAATTTCATCAAAATATTTGCAGTAGAAAACCACCACATCATTTCTTAACTAGTGACCATTAAACACTCAAAACAAATTTAATTCACCGAAGACTTTTTCATCACTTTTTTAAATATTAGACAAGGTATCAATGACAACTAACGGCAAAGTAAGTTCACGAGGGTAATACGCAATTTTAATAAAACTACATGGAATAATATATAATTCATAAAACTAAGTCGATATATTTGTAATTAATGTAAAACTATATAAGTATATATGCAAATTATCCAAAAATTCTCTTATTTAATTTCCTTGCTTTTAGGCAATATTTACCGGACAACACCCCATTAGCGTTTCCGTATGTGATACTCTATACCTTTAATACTAAAGATGTGGGCCGTTTCTTTCTCGAAGCAGATACGAGAAAGCTATTTCCCAGTGGACCCCAAGAGAAGAATCCTCTGCTGCGCTCATCGCGCACGTCGGGAACATGAGGTTCATGTTACTCAACAACCTGCCGAATATGGCCACCCACGTGCACGCCGCGCGTATTTTGATTCATTTCCCATGCTGGCGGTGCTGAAATTCTAGCGAATTGGGAGACGGGTAGGCTCGTACTTAGGAATCGAGTCACTTCTTTTGACTTCTGCGGTCGTATGCACCCGGGTGCCTTGGAACTGTATTATACCTTGATTTTTTTTCATGAAGCTGATAATCTAAATGTATTTAACATATGTATCAATTTTTACCATTTTAAAAAAATTTTAGATATTTTTTTAGATTTTTAAAAAATCAATAGTATTTTTAGTAATTTAAAATTATTAAAATGCCATTGATTTTTTAAAATATAAAAAAAATCTAAAAATCTTTAAAATTAATAAAAATTGATATATACATTAAATACACTTATATTTACCGTTTTATAAAAAAATTCGAAAAAAATAAAAAATAAAAATTGAAGCTCAATACACCATAGTGCATACAACTGCAGCCCATCTTCACCGCGCATCGCCTGTCACAATGCTTCTTATTATGGGTGCGTTTGTTTGGGATATAAACATGTCAACCAAAACTTTTCAATCTAAAACTTTTCACTCTCCATAACTACTCTATTTTT
>JAXCLR010000105.1:3180684-3192374 GCA_035584095.1 Annona squamosa
CATTACTCCTATTATATCACATCATTTTCTATCAATGTGACAACTTCTACCTTAAAAACTTTTCATCAAAAGTTTTAACCCCAACCAAACACACCCTATAAATCAAATCAACCGCTGTTATCCCGCAGATGAAATGAGAAACATGAGACGAGGCACAATGTGGCTGTTGGCAACGCGTCCTACATGAGGATCACGCGTCCATTTCACATGATTCTCCTTTTGTGTTGGCTTGCACAAATCAGAAATCGGCACAAGTCAGAATTTGGGAATATATATAATTATTTTTAAATCGCAAAGAGTAATATCGATTCTCTCGAAATACGGACGGTTTAGATGAATGGAAAATTGAGACTGCGGGCTCTCTATAGCGATACGATCCGGACTGCTGGGTCGGGACTCGGGACTCGGGAGCGGCGCACCATAGAAAATGGGATCTCTGTTCAATCACGGGCAAGTACAGGTCACTTTCCCACGTGTCGCACATCTCCCTGCTAATACTGAGGCCCATTTTGTCCTTTTTCTTTTTTGTTTTTTGAATTTCGTCCCTTCGAAAAAGCCCGGAGCCTCGAGCCCCTCTGCAACTGAGCAGCGTACAAAATGACGAACGGCCGGAAACCTCCGCCAGATGTCGGGATTCAGATGCCGGACTCGAAGGTGGCTGCTGATTCTGCCACAATGAGCGGCCCGCTAGTGCCGGTCTCCTCCAGCGCCGACTACAAGCCTCGCCGGAAGTACGACCTAGCGCACGCGCTCCTCCGCATCCTCTGCCTCCTCTCTTCCACCGCAGCTTTGTCTTTCATGGTCACAGCGGAGCAGTCGGCTACTGTGTCGGTCTACGGATTCGAGCTTCCTGTCTATTCCAAGTGGTCCTTCTCCGACTCCTTCGAGTAAGAATCTTTTGTTTCTACCTTCTTCCTTGGGATAACTGAAATACGCTTGCCTTTTATCCATTTTTTCGCTGTGTCGACATCATGCTCTAAGGATTATGGCTTCCGAAGCTTTTGTGTCTCGCGGAAGAGCTGGTCATGCACGATCCTGTCATGCTGTGGATAGCACAGAAATGGACGCTTCCCGCATCTTGTAGTGCATGAGCCACCAGAACTCGGGAAAGATCGGAGATTTTTGACTTGGGAGAAGAGAATGGTGAATCTGATTAAGCTTCACTGCGGTAGCTTAAGTGGGCGGTCACGTGATTTTTTGGGTGGCAGTAGGTAGGTGGAGCTGGAGAATGGTAGTCTGCGAAGCACTTCCTCTGACCTGCCGACGGCAACGTTCTTGTAGGTGTGCTCCGCATCCGAACGGTTGATGATGTTCTTCTGGTCTCACAATGGCTATTCCTTAAAAAATAGAAAAAACCGTCGATGAGGCCGGCAAGAGCAAATATTGGTAGCGAATTCCTGACAATAATTTCAACATTTTTTTCCTTGTGCGGTGCACTTTTATAATTTTTAAGGGAACACTGGGTGTTTGGTGTACCTAGCAATCAGATTCTTTTAACATTAAGGGCTTAGATTTCTTGGTGAGCATCGTCTCTTTCCTTTCAGTGATCCATGTATTAGAATATCATGACACTTAATTAGCTGGCTTTCCATGGGATCAGCTGACATTAAAAATCTACTGATACACACTTTCGAAGCTTCCTTTCAATGCCACCTAATGGTGTCATTTAGCAAACTGACATGGAAAATGAAATGAATGGATCATAGCTTTTTCCTTTTTTAATGCCAGGTGGTAATCGGAGTATCATATTATCGTGCTCTGTTTATTAGGTCCTGATGGTCTACCTGGCATATGGGTTATGCCTACAAAGTTTTGCATGATTGGTACGTTGTCCTAGGGCTTTGTTGTGTTTTTACTTGGAAGGGGATAGGCGGTCTGCAGCTGTGTAATTTTATCTTCTTGCTAAGGATATAATCATCTTTGATGAGAAATTTTTTCTTTTATGGACGTGTAGGGGAATTGACCATTTTCTCACTATATTTCAACCAGACATTGAGAGTAATTCCGGAGGGTTACACAAGTCACTTCGACTGGGCAATTGCAATTGTTTTAGCTCAATGAATCTTGTTTAGGCATGCCTCAGTGACCCATAGACATGAGCTTTAGTAACGATTCGACTTCTTATGTTGCCATTTTGAATTGTCTAAGAAGAGTTGATAAATGGAGATATAGTTAATGTTGGCAGTAGCAATCACCATCCTTATTAATTTTTCAAATGGGGATGTAGATAATTGTCTCTGACCTCTCTATATTCAATAATGTTGTTTGATGTGCTTTTTTGCTTCTGGTAGGTTTCTTGTTGGAATTTCAGCGGCTGTTGCTGCTCATTCACTAATGCAACTTGTACTGAGTGTCTCAAAGATATTGAAGAAATCTCCAGTGATACCTTCAAGAAAACATGCTTGGATTATGTTTGGTGGAGATCAGGTGAGCAAACACAATCTTTGGTGGCAAAACTAAACCTCCCATGGTGCATAAGCTGCAGCCTCAGTTCAAGTGCCTTGGCTTGAAAATGAATCTTTACATTAAGAAAGAAACTTATTAATGGGGAAAGGATTGCTTTGTGGTCTGAAATGAAGACACAGGATCTGAGACCATATTTGATGCATGAATGATGCTTTGGATCAGGGTTCCCTGAAGAATGACTTAGATCTCACACACATCTGCTGTCCATCTGAGGATGTCTAATTCTGAAATGGGTACTGTTAAGCTGCGTTTATCTAGAAGTAATGGCAGTGGCAGATAATAGATCTTATTAGATCATAAAACTGGAGTACCCCTCTGTCTTGGCTTTCTAATCAATATTAGAAAACCATTTCCAGCCTTGATGTGCGTGGGTGTCAGAAAAAAATTTCGACTGCATCGCTAAGAACCAGTAATTTTGAACTGCTTGGTGGATGTTTCTTTATCATGTCCTGTGGATTTTGCATTAATAAATAGGCATGGCTAAAATATTCATCTGCTTTTATTGGCCTGCTATAGGGAACTTGCTGATGGATCCTTGCTAGAGAGTAACATTATTGTCACAGCATTGATATCTGAAATTGTGACATATTGAATGCATTTTTAGAGCTACATGTTCAATTGTTAAACCTAAGTTTGCCAGCTTGTTGAGCCAACTGAAAGGGCTGTTGTTGATGGCTGGTTGTCAATGTGATCCTTTTTAATTCATCCTATTCCTATATCTCAAGAAATGAATTACAAAATTTCCTGGCCCTTTCACGGTCAGATTGAAGTCTTTCCTTTAACTTTGTCAATGTGCTCTTCAGCGTTAGTTCATCAAGTAAGGTTTGTTTCATATCATACATCTTTTTACTGCACATCTGCGATGTTCATTAATTCATCCTATTCCTATCTCTTAATTATTGAAAGATAGTGCTATTGTGCCATAAGCATTCAACGTTCATTGGGCTCTTTTAACCCTAAGAAAAGCCAGATAAATTTGAAATTATGGAAAATATTCCCTTGAAATGTTATTCCTCAATCTGAAGGTGCAATTATGTTTTCATTCTACAGGTCTTTGCATATGCCATGATGAGTGCAGGTTCAGCTTCAGCCAGTGTGACCAATCTGAATCGCACAGGAATTCATCACACGGCTCTTCCCAACTTTTGCAAGCCATTGAATCGCTTCTGTGACCGGGCAACAACTTCCATTTTTTTTGCTTTCTTTAGCTGTTTCTTGCTTGCTAGCTCAGCTGTACTTGATGCTCTCTGGCTTTCCAAATACTAGATGATGTGAATCTCAAGTTGTTTGTCTATCCCTTGTATACGTGGGGGAATATCGTTCTCTCGAATTCTGTTATAAATACCAATATGCTCCTTTTTTCTTCTCGACCATGGAATTTTCTGTGCCAGAATTTTGTTTCGTTTACGTCCCAAGATTACCCTGCTTATTTTTCTTTGCTCTCTCTCTCTCTCTCTCTTTTTATTTGGTAATTTCTTTTTATAATATCATGTAACAGCCTAATTCACTTTACAATTTTCATCTACTGATAACTAGTAACAATATACATCCACACTTTTCAAATATGAGACATCATACTTTTTGCGGAGATTAACTCCTGCATCCTTAAAACAAGCTCGGATTCTTACCAATTGACCTACGTCTGTATGTTAGCTGTTCTCTTGTTTTCTTTTTATCATTGCTGCGGGGCTGGTTCTGTTCGGAAATTTAGAGGGGACGAAATAACGGAAGAACTTAGTAATTATTGTTATAATTAAAAATGAAGTAAAGAAAGATAAATGAAAAGATTATTGTTGTTGATTTTGTCGAAAATATAAATATATAATGATGCAAAAGCTGGTGATTATTATTGTTCGGTAGAACACCGTCAACCTGGAAAGGAAATGACAGATATATCTTAGATTTAAGGCTTATTTTAAGTTTCTTTGGACTCTAAAAGAAGAAACTATGTTCATGGATATAAGAAGTTTAAGAGATTTGCTATTGCACATTAGCATTTAAGGGGTTTCAAACAAAGCTCTAAATCTAGAATATATCTGTCATTTTCTTTCCATATTGACGGTCTTCTGTCAAAAATTGACGATTTGTGGTGTCTTTGATGTTTGGGGTATTTGTAGTGAGTATATATAAAAGATTTCTTACTTACTGTATATGTTTAAAATTAAGGACAAAAGTTAAAGATATATTTAAAATTATCCTTTTTCAAAATTTTGATATATTTATTTCGTTTGCATTTAATCTTATAAATACTTATTTTATGAGTTAATGTTGTTAATTAGTATGTCAACATACTAATACACTCTTCGAATTTAGAATAAGATTGGAAAATCGAATATCATAGATCACTAATATCCTAATTGCACGTAAGATCTAAATTTAGAGAGTGCTAGTTTAATTTTCTTTCTATTTTATTTCATCATTTATTATTTTATAATAAGGATTTTGGCATATGAAAATATTTAACTAAGAAAACTAAATAAATATTTTTGGGATGACATGTAAACATAAGAGGTTTATTTGAGATTTGAAAAAGTTTTTAGTTCCATTTGAAATTATGGCTAAATATAATGAGTACATTTGAAAAAAAATCCCTTTAATAAATCACCGAAGAATATTTACCCGCGAGATTGAAATATGTTTCCGAATTACCCCCACAACACTTTCATTTTATTGGGAATGGCACAACAAAGCAAAAGACGTCGTCAGACTCGCGAGCGGTTTTTTTTAACTGTCCAAAAAATACCGTCGAGGCAATACTTTAGTCGGGAAGATTATTAGAAAGGGTTTAGGCGCATGAGTTTAGATAGAAAGTGTTCTCTCTCTTGTTTTCTGAAATAAATTTTATTTTAAAATACGTTTGGGAAATAATAAAATTTTAAATAAAAAAATTTCGGTATAAAAATTATCACGTGAAGAAAATGATGAGAAGTACAACGACGACGAGGAAGAAGTGTAAAAAATAATAATAATAAATAAATAAATAAATAAATAAATAATAATAAAGTTATAATATTTAGGTTAGTTATATGTATAATCGGTCCTGACAATAGTTAGGTTAGTTATATGTATAATCAGTCCTATTTTTATGAAACATTTTTTTATGTAATACTTTCTATTTTTAAAATTTTGATATACATTGTGTTTAACATTATTTTTAATATCTTGGAAATCTTTTTAATTTTTTAATTTTTTTGTATATCGGTTTTATCTATAAAAGTGTAAAATCAACGTAATAAAATAGTTCAATGTTAAAATATTAACTTTAAAGTAGTTTTTTCAACATCTAAACCATCTAAAACAGCAATAATACGTGGATAAATGATCCTATAAATTATTGTTATATTGTAATAGGCTTATGAATGAATTTAAGCATTTTTAATATTTTTTATATAAATATACATATTTTTCAGCAACTGTTGCCTGTGTACATACTTGATTTATACGAAACTTTGTCTCATAACAGACAAATAGTGTTAAATACTATAAATGGATTGAATTTTACCTCAAAAATTAGTATCTTGAAATGTGCTTATAGACTAATGTCGCGGTAGAAAATGGCTCCCATAGTCACACGCAAGGCTGCCAGCCGCCGGACATAAATCCGTGTGGCCCGCCCTCCCGGCCTTATCTAGAACTTTTCTGCTGCCGTCTTCTCCGTTCCCGTCGATAACGATACCGGAATGATGTCGGATCACAGCAAGCTTTCGCAGAAAATCGTCGGAATTGCTGCCGGTGAAACCCATACGCTCGCTCTGATTGGTATTACATGACCCAAACAGAAATCACGGCATCAAATGAAAAAGAGTAAAAGGGAATTTGTGTGCCTGTAGAGAATGTCTTGAAGCATATCTTTTCTTTTTGGGATTTGCCAATCGCAGGAGATGGGAGCGTGTATTCGTGGGGGAGAGGAGCATTCGGCCGGCTGGGCACGGGGAAGGAATCGGACGAGCTCGCCCCGGTTCGAGTTGGTTTCGATAAATCGTTGAAGGAGGAGACTCTTTCAATTGAGGATCGCAGAAGTGGAAGGCTGAAATTTGTACAGGTTGCTGCTGGTGCTTACCACAGTCTTGCATTGGAAGGTGGGTCTTTAGATATGAATATTTGATAATTTCTGAAAAGAATTATCTTAAAAACTCTTCCTCGTCATTATAAAATTACAGATTGCGCAGCATAGCCTGCCTGCCTTCTAATGCTTGGCTCCTTTTATTCCAAATTTACATGCATTTTGAGCTGACTACTGGAGTGATTTATTTTCTTTTAGATTGAGGTACATTTTCCGATCAGAAATTATAAGATTGTCGGTTCCAATTAATTTAATCTATCTTGCTTATGCCTGAATGTTAGTTGTCAAGTGCTTAGAACTTCTCTGAGCATTGGCTACTGCACTTAGAATTTATAGTCCAAACTACGTGTGATTTACTTTAGCAGCAGCCCAAAATTTCTTTCTTAGGGCAATAGAGAATTTGAAATTTTATATGCATGGAATGACTCCCAACTGCCCAAATTCTCTGATTTAGTGAAGATAGACGATGCTTGATTGTTGAAATTAAATTTGACCTAAATTCGTTGGAACTGCTGTCATGGTTGTTTTCATCTCAACCATTCATGGAGTATCCATAATGATCTGTTTTAAGCATGTGTAGCTGCACTCAGAATTCACAGTGCAAATTCTGCAAGCTTTATTTTGACAGCGGATTTGGACAGTTTCTTTCCTTCTTTCATTTTAATTTTTTTTTTTAAATAAACTTATACCCCTTTTTGCCATTATATGAGCTGTTAATAAGTGGTACTTCCAGCTGAACTGTTATTCTCAGCCAGCGTAATTTAGTTCTTATTGCAATAGAAAGGGAAGTGCTCAATGAACAGCCTCAAGCCCAACCACTTCCAGCTGAACTCTTATTCTCAGCCAGTGTAATTTAGTTCTTAATGCAATAGAAGTGGAAATACTCAATGAACAGCCTCATGCCTACTTCCCTACTGAATTGCTTGTCAACATGTCTTTTCTTTTTCATGGTCTACAGACTTTGAATCATCCATGTTGCCTGTAGATATGGCGATATCTTTTGGTTGGTTGATGTTTTATTACTTAGTTTGTTGTTAATTGTGTACTATATGTTTTTGTTGGAATAATAAGTCTTCAATTGCAGATGATGGATCAGTTTGGTCATGGGGTTATAATACCTGTATCCTTTATGAAACATTTTCCTATATTGGAAAGTTGATAATCTTCTACTTATCTG
Organism: Annona squamosa; assembly: GCA_035584095.1. Taxonomy (NCBI): domain Eukaryota; kingdom Viridiplantae; phylum Streptophyta; class Magnoliopsida; order Magnoliales; family Annonaceae; genus Annona; species Annona squamosa. Next base: position 3,188,391 of record JAXCLR010000105.1, read on the forward strand.
AGCTTTTTAAGCCCATAGTTTTTTCCACCATTTTTTCTCCTTGACTATTGGATGGATGGTCAGCTTGGTGTCACCACAGAGAATTCTTCAACCCCTTGTTTCTTAAAACAGTTCTTGGAGATGGCTGCTGCTGGTTCATTGACCAAGGAATCACACTCCAGCAATAAGACAGAGCTGAAGGTAAAGCAAGATAACAGTCTTGAAGATGAACATATGGTCATCGCCAGTGAAGCCTTGCCCCAACTACCTAGGACTATCTGATTCTTTTGATTGTTTTAGCATCATGATATAGTTTCTCCTTAAGCCTGGACCTAAAACATCAATATTTTGAGTATAATAAGATGCCTATTTTGCTTGAGGCAAAGAAATGATAGATCTTGCGAAGCATAATAAGATGCCTCTTTGCTCAAGGAAAAAGAGATGATTTTGGAAAATTTACTGATATTCTCTAATAGGTATGTCTCTTTCTTTTCCTTTTTAAATTTCCCTTTCTAGATCAACGTCCACCTTCCCTCTTTGATAATCAATGAGGCCGGTGATCCCAACCATCAAGATTAATGGAATGGTAGTTCCTGTAAGTATCCCATAGTTTGAAAAAGCATGCTTAACTGTAATTCTGATGCTCGAGATCTTCTGATGTGTAATGTGTTTCAACATTCTTCATTTTGAAGCCTAACAACTGCGTTGCATGTCAGTGCTTCCAGTAATTCCTTCAGTATATCCTCATATGATATAATGATTCTGTGGCTTATTTGAATTTCAATGGCAGGTTTGTTCAATAAAAGCAGGTGGAATGATGTCAGTTGCAATTGACAATCTGGGCGGCCTCTGGATATGGGGAAACTGCCCTCCACAGAGTAACGACAATACTGGAGAGTTCACTCTTGTTAGCAGTGCCATTCCAGTACCAGTTTGGGATTTTCATGGCCACACTGTTGTTAGGGTTGCATGTGGGAGTGAGCATGTGGTGGCTTTAGTTAGTGCTGGCGAAACCTACAGCAGAGATGACCTTGTTTGCTATTCTTGGGGCAACAACAACCATGGTCAGTTGGGCCATGGGGACAGAGAGAGCAGATCTCGCCCACAGGTTATAGAAACCTTCAATCAAGAATCTCCTTGGGCAATTTATGAAATTGCATGTGGTGGATCCCATACAGTCACTCTTTCTAAAAGGAAAGCAAATGAGGACAGAGAATGCAGATGTTGGACATTTGGTCTCGGAGACAATGGACAGCTTGGACATGGAACCACCAACAGCACAAGTATGCCACAGCCTGTAGAAGGCCTACCCCAAGATGCAGAACTGATTTCTGTCGACTGCAGCCTGTTCCACACTTGTGTTGTTTCTTCCTCTGGTGATGTGTGGGCATGGGGGATGCAGAATGGCCGTGGACTCTGTCCTGATATTCGATTCAGTGGAATGGAAGAGGGTGATGCACTTCATCCTGTGATGATTCAAAGCGGTGAATCCCATGGTGGAAAGTTCATTGATCCTGTGCAAGTTGCATGCGGTGTAGCACACACGGTTCTTGCTTCAGATAGTGGGCACAAGCTATGGGCTTGGGGTAGGGGCAGGAGTGGTGTGCTTGGAAGAGGCGATGCTGTTGATAGCTTAATTCCATGTGTGGCAATGTGGCCACCACGGGAAATGGACGCTGATAAGGAGAAAAGAACAGGAGCAGTTAATAATGGAGAAGAGAAGGTCGGGGGCAGCGAATCAGAGAGAGTAACAGCCTTGGAGAATAAGTTGGCCACAGCATCAGAGGAAGTGCAGAGTCTCCAATCGAAGCTGGCTGTAATGGAACATTATGCAGGTATTCTACATGCTTCTATATTTGGGAAAGCTTTTCGGGAGGAAGATATACCATTGTCATTGCGGATGTGGGGGGTGTTCAATATTGAGAAGGAATGGGAAAGTGTGATAGAATCAGCTGACAGGGAAAAGCTGATTCGCATGGAAGCATTTTACAGAGGAGTGCTTCGTGGGGTGAAGGACATGCTTATGAAAAGAAGAATCGAGGAGCTAGTTAAGCAGTGCATGCGTTCTTGATTGATTTGGAGGTTGCCCACCCATTCAAGATTATGCATTTACACAGCTTGCAGTTTCCTTGGCATGTGGTCTCTGTTTCTCCTCATTCATTTTGTGTAATGAATTTTGGTTCATGTATGACTATTGCTTCTGATGGAGACGCATAAACTACAGAATGGGGAATAAATGTCGCTTGTATTTCAGTATTGCTTTGCATCATATGAATGCATAAACATTGGCGGCTGCCAACGCGGGCATAGTACCCAATTCAAGCCACAGCCCTTGGAAAATTTTCTTAAACGATTAGGGTTTACTCCTATCGAACCGGTGCACAAGAAGTACAATTTTAAGAACCTGGCCTAGATGGTGATGATGCGGTATGAAATCCACCTCGTTTATTCTTTTTAAAATCATTTGTTTAAATAAAAAAACTTAATTTCACACAAGTCGAAGATATTCGCGACCTCATTGAATAAATGTGTAAAATTAACATAATAAGATTATTTTAATTTATACATTAATTTCAGAGAGTGAATTCAACATCTAAGCCATTGTTTTGAAAACGGAATTGATGCATGAACGATTTTCATGACCGGTACCTTTTTCTTCGAATTGAACCGGAAAAACTGGTGACATAAATAGTTCAGGGCCGGCTGTTTGATTCGGTCTAATTCCTAAAATATTGATCTAAATGGTTTAAAACATTCTTCCTTTGTGGTTAAAGGATTCACTAAATTATAACAGTATTTTAGTATTTAACAACATAATATTTTAATAAATAGCTTTATATAAATTTGCCCTTTTTGGGCCTCATACATATTAAAATATAATGAAATTTTATACAATCATTTATCCATATATAAATTTTATAGCAAATAATTTACATATTGAAAAATTATTTTAAAATTATTATTTACGTCAAGTTATTTTATTGTGTTGAATTTGTATAATTTTAGATTGGGTATATATATTTGATTGAAATGAAAATTAATATATTAATAGAATACATTATTCTAAATACAATGAATGAAGTATATTATAATTTTATGATCATGTGAGGCTCATTTTAGTGCAACTGCACTTGAATATTTCTCATTTTAATATATATTTAATATTTTCTATATCTTTACATAAAACAACTCTTATCTATTTTGTTGACCATTTTTTTTATACGAAGAAAGAATTTTATCTATTTTGTTGACCACTTTACCTATATTATATTCATTCTCATTTTTCGTTTTCCACGAACAAACTGACAAACACAATCTAAATTATTTTGCATCATACGAAAAAGTAAAATTTTGATTTTATTATCGAAGTAGAGACCATCTAAGCAGCAGGTTCCGGTCCCTTTTGAGCGCAACCCTTTTTTGTTTTTTTTTGTTTTTTTTTGCTTTTGATGAAAGAGTGCGACCCAAATTAAAAGACAGACGTACATAATTTGGATTATGAATTATATGCTATACCATAGGTTTTAAAAAAAAAATTCTTCATTTTCATCTTCACTTTCACTTCCAATGCTTTACACCATAAGTTTTGCATAAACGAATTTTGTGAAAAGATATAAAAATTTAAGAATCATAAATTTTAATACGTAAACTAACTACTCGAGCTCAAGTAAAAGTAAAGAAAATTTATATAATTTAAGACTATTGTATAATATCGCAATCTTAATCTTAATTGGTTTTACTCAAATAATGTTATCATTAATAGAACTTCACAGATTTTATGTTTTAATAGCAAAATTCAAAGAGTATGTCTTAACAAATGCGACATTATTAATATTAGTAGAGCCCTCAATTTTACTATTTTCCTTAGGGTGTATTTGGGAATGAATAAAACTTTTGGTGAAAAGTTTTGAAAAATAAAAGTTGTCATATGATGTGATATGATAGGGATAATGATGAGGAGTAAAGAGGATAAAGTTAAAATAGATAGGTTAGTTGTATAGGTAA
>JAXCLR010000105.1:3192828-3211546 GCA_035584095.1 Annona squamosa
GTATTTTGTAATAATGTAAAACTATTCATTAATAATTTATTATATTATATATTAATATATGAAATCTGGTTAATAATTATCTAACCTAAACCAACCTACTTTTGAATTCGGGGTGGTTCAAATAAGATTATATAATTTTTTTTCAAACTAAACTTAACCCTATTATATAATTTTTTTCCAAATGCCTAATCTAATCCTATTATAAATCGAATTGCGTTAGTGAGTTTTGGGCTGAAATCAGCACTATTTACACCCCTAATCCACACATCATCATCCCACCAGAATTAACATCACCAACGCACCTAAATTTTATTTGAAAATTAATATCACTAAATTGCACCGAAAGTTTATTTCAAGAATTCAAATATAACTCAAGCAGGGCACTTCTCGGTCGACACCCATCAAATACCGTAAAATAATTAATGATAAGTATCTATTTTCCTCGGCATAAGATAAGTTCTTTAAAAAAAATACCGTAAAATAATTATGATAAATTTCTATTTTCCTCCGCATAAGATAAGATACGTTTTTTAAAAAATACCGTAAAACAATTATGATAATTTTCTATTTTCCTCGGCATAGAATAATAAGTTTTTTTTTTAAATACCGTTTGCATTTAAGATATTTTATTAAAGATATTATATTTTTAAAGCTATAAAATATATTTTTTAAATATATTTTTTAAAATTTATCTGTTATTTGATACATCTAATATATATATTTTAAAATTATATCATTATCATATTGATTATACATTTTTTTTTCAAATATAATTCAACGACTACTTAAGAAACTGATTTGGATAAGTGACAGAACCGACTGCCCCAAAGCCGATGCCTTGCTCAGATCTCACCGAAACCATGTCAATGAAAATTCCCACACAACTCCTGACCTAAAAACAAGATGAAAGCATATGGACAAGGAAGAGAGGGTAGAAAGCCGGCAAAACGTATTTGGAATAGAAAAAAGGGCGACAGAGAGAGAGAGTGAGAGAAAAGGCCCTCAGATCTCATAGCACTAGACATTCATCGACGGTTTACGAGCAACAGCTTTGATCCCGAGTCTCTTCGCATCATAGATGAAGAATGGATGATGGCGATGATGACGATGGATGGCGATGATGCATCATCAAGGCTCGAGATCAAGACCGTGCAACCCGCTCCAAACTATAAGTTTTCCATCATCGAGCCAACTAAGAAATTAACACAAACCATACAAGAGACACGATGACCCAAAAAGATAAGAAAAAAAGGTCGAAAAACAGGGAGAGCGATGCCACCCTCCGCCCCGCCGCAACAGACATGCAAGGGTTATCCTAGGGTTTGTGGCGGGAGCCAGGGGGGGTTATTAAATAGGCGTAGACGCTATTTTCTACTCTGACTGCTTATCGTGCTTCATACACAGGCAGCACCAAAAAACGTGCAAACTGCATGCCGTTTTTACCAAATAGTGTTGAAGTTCGAGGCACTCATTGCCTCTTCCTCTTTTTTGACATAAATCTAGTCTTGATCGGAATTGGTCCCTTCGGCCTCCACTTCCGAATTGGGAAGCTTTCAGGAGGTTGTTTATCATCGTCTGCCATGCCCGGCCAAAGCATGGTAATTTTCCCTTTTGGAAAGTGAAATTTTCGCGATAGCCAAAATTATTTCAAAAAATTACTTATATTAAAAGAAATGATGGTAAATTATATTAAACAAAATAAATAAATTAGATGTTTACTTATCCATCAAAGTGTGGCAAAAAATATACCTTGCTACGATTGAAGCACTGGCTTAAAAAGAGTTTCCCAAATGTCGATGTTGTCAGGGTCTTTATACAAGAAATGCAGCTGGAATGAGAATCTGAGGACATACACGGAAAAACAAAAAACAAAAAGTTTTATTTATTCAAAATATAAAAAGTTAAATTAAAAATGAAAAACTGTCTTAAAAATTAGAAAAGGGTCCGGGAAATGAAAATGCAAATTCCATTTGAAGTAGGCCTAAAGAAATGCAAAATTTTGGAGTAAGAAGGGGACCAAACTTTGTCCTACCCACCCCTCCACCCCAAAGAATGATGAAGCTGGAGGAACATCATTCCTCGTGTGATTTTGAGTGTGTGATTTTGAAAGGTTGAGGCTACCGAGGTGCATTTAGCCCGTTTTTTAAATTTGTTTGCAATTTTTTTATATAATTGTTAATGCAATTTACTTACATTAACAATCGTATAAAAAAAATTTAAAAATAAATTAAAGCACCCAAGTGCACTGTATCAGCATTTGATTTTGGGAGTGTAATATTGGAAGATTATTTTTTAAAAGGTTACCAAGTGAGGTGAAAAATTCACCATACTCTCTGCAAAACAATTATTGGCTTGCGTAGAACATAAGGCAATTAGATTCAGTCCAATTTGACGCATTTCATTATTCACCATACTCTAATGCAAAATAATTAATCGCTCGCGGAGTAGTAATAGTAGCATACAAGGCATTTGGATAGTTGCATCACGACCCTGCCCTGGCAATATTTGTCAGCGAGCATAGTTGGGCGCCGCGATGGCGACCTCACAGATCATTCTCACGAATGGTTCACGTGGTTTGAGTGACGTCCCAAGTGAACAAGGATATACATATCTTTCCAGATTCCGAGCTGGGCTGAGATGACCGCTGCTTCATAAGATTATTTGATTTCCCGAAAAAGCCCCGTGCAACCTCAACACAGCTGTGGAGAAATGTAAACGACACATTAACACGCACACAAATTACCAGTCACTAAGATCACCTAAACACGCACACAAATTACATGTCACTGAGATCACCTTAACACGCACACAAATTACAAGCCACTGAGATATTGAAAAGCTCACCACTACAATCATTAGACAGGTCCATGCATTTTAATCGATCGAGCGTCAAGTATCTAACGGAATACAAAGCTCGGTTAATATGAAAAAACAAAATACAAAATACAAAAAAAGCAATACACAGCTCGTTTCGCCGAGCTTGAGCGCATTAGACCATATTCACAGCCTACCCATTTATTAAAAAAATGACAGTAGAATTATGAAAGGATAAAAATTCAGTGAAAATTACCAGTGAATATATATATATATATATATGAATCAAATATTAAATCATCTTAAGAGTCAACAACCAATTCCCTATCACCACCCTACCATATCAATTTTCCTGAGAGAAATACAAACCATATTTTAATCGGAGAAGAAAAGAACATGAGCAGGAAAAAGGACAACTCAAAATCATCAACCAGTCAAAGAATGCTTCTAAATGTGGCATGAATCCACAGAATACAAATGAGCTGAAACAATAAAGATATCTTACCCACTTCTCTATGTGCCAGGGCACACCTTGTTACCAACTGCTGCCGCAATACCCATCACGAGTACAGCAATGGCAAAGATCAGTAAAAAAATCAAGTCCTGGGAGACTAGATGGTGCTGGTCCCATGAGTCCTTTATACATTGGAATAAGGGCCGGCGAAACACATGAAAAATGCCGCTCTTAAATATATATTATATATATTCAAATACAAATACGGACCTGATTGTTCCACAAATTCCTGCACACTTTCCACCCTCGTTTTGGTGCATCACAGCTTCTTTGGCAAGCCGTAGACCTTCTTGAGAAACCTAGATGCTGCTTCGTCATTCCGATAACACAAGATGCGTAAAACTGTGTTTGGGTCATTTGGACTCCAACTGCTTGGTGTTGGAGGCATTGGAAGCTTGGATTTGCTAGATGCACCATAAGCCTCTGACATCAATTGTCTAAAGCGCTCAATCAGGCTCTCACTATCCACACGGAAAAGGGGAAGCACATTCCTGGCTTGGGTTGCAGCCTTATTTACCAACTCCTCTGGCAATCCATCCCCATTACAAACAAAAAGGTCCTTGAGGATGGCAAAATCTTCCTCTATGATTTGAGAATCTTGGCAAATAAAAGCTCGGGATGGACCCCCAGCAAGAAGAACCAACAAGAATCCATCAAAAGAAACTTTCATCACAGCAGTGATCACCCGATTACGTACCCTATCATGTACGGTAGATGATATGATCTCAAGAACCATATCAAGTTCTTTCCGGAAGGGCTCAATTCTTGCAGAAGACACATCTCCAACATATAAACCATCCCATAAAACAGGACACAGATCATGAAACACAACCTTATATGCCGTTGCCTCACAGAGTTGTTGAATCCCTTCTTGACAAGCAGGCGTTGAAATCTCAAACTTGTTCTCCACCCCATTTACAATGTCTGTGTGACCTGATTTTGAATTTCTTAGGTATGTGATTATCCTTTTCTCTAAGGTTTCCAACTCAGTCCGTATATGATGCAGTGTATTCATCCGCACACAAAGTTGTGGTAATCCAGTTGAATCATCACCATTTACTGTTCCAACTTGGGAATTCCTTTTTTGGGAGTTTTGAGATTTCTCTTTTTTCTTCCACACACCTTGGAATTTGGAACCAATAGTGCAGCGGGTCAAAGCAGGCAAGGAAGGAACATAAGTACTCCGCATCCCTACATCAGAACAGAAATTTTATTAATAATATTTCATGAAAAATAGAATGTCTATTCCAGGTTCATTTAACCTACCACAGCCAGATTTTGCTTTGTATATGTATTGCTGCAGGCTTCTATCTAGTGCATTCATCAAGTCAGGAAGCAAGGCAGCATGCATTGGTATAGGTAGCTGGAAAAAAGCATCCAAGGTTTCATCAACTAGTCGTAGAACTTCAACAGCAGAGGGAGCAAAACTCTCTTTGTTTGCCCTTGGGTTCCAAACCTGCAAAAACACAGCTCAAAAGTCATGGTGCAAAACACAAACTTGACAACTTTAGATATGAGAGACCTCATGCATGCAAATTACAATGCCAAAGATGTTGCACTCGCATAAAGAATGTGCTTTAGTAAACTAAAATTGATATATTGAGATGGAGAAACTGCTGCCAGGCACGACATGTTTTCTTCCTTCTCTGATAAAATTAGATTGACAGCTCGGGTTATTTATCACAGGCCAATTTGAACAGACAAGAATACCAACACGGCTTCCTATTGATACTTAGGCACCTCGTGAATTTGTGATATAGGATAACAAAATCATTCAACAGAATGAGGAGAAAATAAGAAAAATATGATCAAATGTAGAGTAGAAGACAACTTGGAATACCAATCCTTTCTGTATAAGCTCATCCACATAGCAATTGCAATATGAAGTTATGCATAAATACACTAATATTGAAAGGTGGTTGATGGCAGTCAATAATTTGAGGGACAAAGTTACTTTGACAACATTTGAATGAACATGTAAAGCTACATGCTGGTTTGTAGGTGAATTCATGGAAAAATATTCACCCATGCTAGCATGATTATTTGCTGTTTGGCACCATATATTTCCTCCAATGGCAACAATTGTCACATCCATCCCCAGTGAATGCACATAAATGAGACTTTGTTAGTCTCCATTTGTCAACTGTCGAAGGGAAGAACTTCTGCAAGCATCACTGAGTAGCATGACTATTCAGTGAATGCAGACAAATGAGGGCGGTCATAAAAGTTAATGATTTAAACTTGCTCATTACATCAAAAATTTAGAGCTGCCACTTATTTGAGGCCAAAACACACCCTAATTCTCACCAAATGTTCAGATTAGATATTGAAAGCTTAAAAAGAAAATACACAATGTTAACAGGATTAGAATAATCAGCATACCTCTTGCTCCAAATTCCTGTCAACCCATTCCTTGAGCGTCTCCACCCTGGTTTTCATCCATATCTTGGCCAAATTAGCCATTGCAGTTTCAGCCTCATAAGGAGGCATCTCACGAATAATTGCCTTTCCACCATCTTCACTATCTACTGAATCTTCAACTGCAATCTGTACAAGATCTTTCTCCAATTTATCAGCAGCTTGCAACACTTGTATTGCATCAGGAGTCAGCTCTCTTAGACCAGAAATAAATTGCCTCAGTTCATTCCCATAGCAAGCATGAAGAGTGGCAACAGCCACACCTGCAGCAAGAGGATGCCACCTTTTCAATATTGGACTGAAGACTTGCTTTTCTTTACTTGCCAACCCACCAATATCTTTTGCTAGGATGGAAAGAACTGGGGATGGATTTGGCTGATTTTTAGATGATCGCCTACTTGAGTCCGCTTTCTCCATTTTCTGCCATAAGGGAGATCATGCCAATTAATGGATGGTAAATATCAGTAATTTGTACCTTCAATAAAAACATATCAGTAATTTATGCAAGCCAGGGGAGTGCATAATTTGAGATACTGAAGGATTATGACTTGCGTAAGAATTGTCCCGTGATCTACTCTCCCACATGGGGGGAAATTGGACGTGTTCAAAATCCAAGACACTCACTGAAAGGGTACAAGACATGTCTTTGGCCCAACATTTGCCACATTAATTTTAAGGTCCGACAAACATTTAAGAAAAAGAAATAAATGATGACTTTAATCAGCATTCTGCTTCAATTTTATATAAGTTAACAGACGAAGATAGAATTGGCCTGATTTTTAGGACAACCATGCTCATTAAGAACTTGCTTCATGATCAACCTGAACCTTTTCAAGAATGTATATTGATTGGTAGGATCTCAATCACACTATGGCAGGTCTTAAATACAAATTGACAAGTCTACTAGGTCTAGGATATTGGCCTGCACCTGACAACTCAGGTATACAATGGGAGGACAAGTATTGGAGGTGGATGATCAAGGTGACTTGCCTGAGCAAATGCTGTGCGAAGCGATGACCGGATGTAAGTGTCAATCCTATTGCGAGCTACATCTACTTCTTCTCTCCTCTTGCGGCGATATTCATGTGAAATATCTTCCACTAATATCTTTGCTGCCGATACACCCAAAGAAACAATACTCTCCATCGAATCAATATTGCCTGGATGGAAAGTGTCATGGTATGCAAGAAGCCGCTTTTCTGCCCAACCCAATATTGAACTTAATGTTGAATTCAATATCTTAGCATACATCGGATCCTTTGTAGCCTTTGCATCTTTTGCCACTTCTGCCATCTGGTTATCAGCCGCATACAAAAGGTCATTCTCTGCTTGCCCAGTCACAACAAAACGATTAAACAAAAGCCAAGAGAAGCAGAGATTATGGAGCATCTGATTCATGCCAAGGACAGGCCATGTCTTCTTTATTAGCTCTATGACTTCATCCAACTCTTCTATTATAGATGTTTCATCATTCACATCAAAGCAAGCTTCTAATAACATCTGGTATAGCCGGACATTCAGTGGATACCCATCCGCCCAATGATATACGTCAGGAGTAGCTCCATCAAAAGATCTACAAGCAAGAGACATTACAGCACTGCGCAAGACTTGCATAGACTCTGAATTTCTACCAGTTTCCAGAGGCCTCTCTGAGGCCCCACGTATTATCTGTTTCAGACGTTGAGGAGCAAGATCTGACTTTTCATGTGGGAGAAGGGGGTGTCGTAAGAGTCCAGCATCAAGGAGCTTCAAATTCCTTGCTTGCCACGACTCATATTCTTGTTGGTCAGGAAAATCAGTGGCCTTGAACTGCTGCAGTAACTCTAACGGCAGTACCATTTGTTCAAAGCGTCTCCCATGCTGTCATAAATACAAAGGAAATATCACATCATCAAACTCAAAACCCATAGTGTGGGTGTGTTTATTTTACCACAACTTTTCACTCTCCATAACTACCTTATTTTATAAATTATTTTTTCACATATTTCTATACAACTATCTAATTTCAATCATTTCTACACAACCATCCTTACAACTAGCTTGTCTATTTTAATTTTATTCTCTTTACTAATTATTACCCTTATCATATCACATCGTTTTCTCCGATTTCAAAAATTTTTACACCAAAAACTTCTCATTCAAACTTCCCAAACACACCCTGTGTGACCCAAACTGATAATGGAATGGAACAGAACCAAGGAAGAACAAAGGAGCGCCAACCAAACACATTTCAGAAGAACAGAACTAAAACGATGAAAGACACAACACAACAGCAGGTCTGTCATTGGCACATTTGCATTTGAAGCAATGGAAGCATGCTCCAGTTTTGAGTTATTGAATGGGAAAACAGAAACTCAAGCGTTGAGGGCTTGGGAACAGGTTACACTGCAGTCATCCTGCAACTAGTTATACACGAGATGCAACAACGAATTTGACAACCAGCACTGCACCTAAATTGATGAGCTTGCCAAGCGACGATCACCCAATTCCGCATATGAGCATATCTTTCGCTAACTATTTCACGGTAGAATAAAGGACAGAGACTTTCTGAATTTTTTTTTTTTTTTAAAGCCAGAATTCATGAACGAAATCAAATCTGACCAACTGAACAAGGTGAGAAGAGGAGCAGAAACGCATCTAAAAGAAACAGAAAGAAAGAGAGGAAAAGCAGATCAAGAGCATACCCCACCCGAATCCCACAAGGAACATTGCATATAAAAGTTAAGAATCCCGATACAAACTCAACGGCTTGCATTAGAAATTACATTCAATTTTACTACACGGCACGTCATTTTCCAAAACCCTGAGAACTTAACCGGCTGTAACGTAAGGTCAAATGGTCAATAACATGAAAATCCAAGGGGGGAAAGCTCAGTGAAAGGGCAGAATTTTTTAATAATTTCAAAAAAATTACAATGATGCAAATCGCAACCCAATTTCCAAAAGAAATTGCAAATTCCAACAAAAAACCTGTAAGTTTAAGACCAAAAATCGAACGACGGAAGATATCCGACTCACCTGTCCAGCCGAAATCCTCAAGAGACCCCGCCGGATCCTAGAATCCGTCTGCTCAGACACTCTCATCTGAATCCTCATCAGCTCCCCGACCGTGACGGGCTTCTTCGACTTGGAGCCGCTGCCCTCCTTCGCCGGGCTCTTCTTTGACGACATGGACTTCAATCCCAGCGCCTTTTTCATCTTGCTGGCGGCAGTCGAAGTGAGGGATCTCTGCAGCGACGGCGACACCGAGGACGGAGAAGAATTGGCTGATTTCTCAGATCTCTCGGACTGAGAAACGAAGGTCAATGGCTTACTGCCGGAGGTGCGGCAGGAGCCGACAAAGATTTCGTAGGCAGTCTCCCGGAGCTCCGCGTCGGAGAAGCTGCAGGCTAATTCCCCAAAAGGGCAGGGGAGCTCTTCGGCTGGGAGGCGGGCGTTGGCCCCCATTTCTCTCTTGGAGTCCCCAACGCCTCTGTCTCTGAAAAGAATGGACATGGATGCAGAGAGAGAGAGAGAGAGAGAGAGAGAGAGGTGGCCTTTCTCCTTGCCAGTGGTGGCAACAGACAGAAAAAAAAGAGTGAGATTTTTTCCCTGTTGTGTCCTTGAAGAAACCTGGACTGCGAGACGCGGAGAGGGCGAAGGTAATTGCTGAAGCCTTCAGAAACAAGAGGAAAGGTAGAAACTCGAAGGAGGTGGGGTTGAGAGGCTTGGGACGATGATTCACACGGATACACGCGCGAGTAGAATCTGGAATGAAAATTCCTACTTACGCGACGCGTTGCTTTTCTGGCACATGCATGCAGCAGATCCTCTTTTATTTATCTAAAAATTATTATTATTATTATTATTATTATTTATCTTCATATCACGTACCAATATTATATACACTTTGAACGGTTGCTGTTCAGTCTCTTCTCACGAATCTCACCCGTTCATTTTTTTTTTCGCTCAACGTTCTAATTTTTTTTTTTTGGCCTTCCGGAATAGACTTAGGTAAGCTTTGGATGGATCGGATTTTATTTCGGTTGGGTGGAATTTCAGTGCGCGAGGACGCAAGTATCCATCACAAGCTTGTTTCTGGAAAAAGGGGAAGCAAAGAGATAAAACGAGCAATCGATGACAGCACCACCAAATCTTAGTCTGTTTCTAGTAAATTGTGAGTTTGTTACACTTAATTAGCCAAAGAGTGCAGTGGCAGCTCGTCCGCCGCAGCCACGGCGATCGATGCACGGGCCGAGCGCTGTGAGCTGCCGCTGCACAGTAACACTGTTGCACCGGAGATGATGATGATGATGATGACGAGCTGGGATTAAAAACTAAAAAGGGATCGACGGGTCGATTCCATCCGTCCAAAGGTTGTCAGCCGTCGGATTGGCTTTTTCCGCGAATCGGTCCGGCTGGAAGGACGCGCTTTGGAATGTTCCTCAATTCACGCGGTTTGCCGCACCTTTCGGGCCATTTTAACGAACACATTTGGGGTCTCATTGTTCAAATATAATATCGTTAACTGTAAAATACGAAATTAGGTAAATCTAAGTAGTTTTATTACAACACGAATTCTCGGAAAGACTTCTAAAGAACTAATAAACGAGGATGCGCAGACCTTAGGTAAGGGGGCACTATGAAATAAGGGGTTATATTATTATTTCAATGAGGGCAATCATGCTGAAATAAATCATTTTTGAAAATTTCAATACGTTTATATTAATTTCTAAAATTCCACTTAACGCCATATGGATCCACCCGCAGACGGTGGTGATCTTATACCGCCGGAGGCTAGCCAGAAAATCTATTTTATTTTATTTTTATAAAGAGTGCTTCTTATCTAGATCATTTTTTTGTGAAATTTTTTGTTTTTCTACTTTTTATTTTTTATTTTTTAAAATTAAATCAATGGAGTTTTATTTTTGAAAATAAAAAATTTACATAATAACCGACCTAGGCATAATTTACACATCCGTGCGGAAAAAAATTTTTAAAAATTAGAACATACTAGTTTTGGGGCGTGGGTAATTCACTGGAATTGTGGAACGCGATGTGTAATCTAGTAATTCCACATACCAACACGAAATTATACCCTTATTTACGGATATGAAGATATATTCAGAAAACGGCACGAATGATTATATATTTCACCTATACTTCGAATATGACAATGTTGTTAACTTAGGTTAGTCATCTAACAAATTTTAAAATAAACAAATCACCATTAACATCTTTTATAAAAGGGGTATTATGTGTGTATTCTATTTTATAAAGCATGGCTTTGAAGCAAACAAATAGGAGATCATCTATGCTATTTGATATTTATGTATACACAATGCTCTTTTATCTAAAAAATATTAAAGATAATTTGGTATTTTCAAGAAATTTCTTCATTGTTACTAATGAGCATTGATCTTTCAAACCAGTCTTGAATCTAGTTTTAGACTAGTTAAAAAACATATTTTTAATTTTTCTAAATTTTGTATAAACATGTTATCTAGTTATCTTTAAGCTATTAATCAAGTTTTACCATTTTTAAATATGCGTATATATTTATTTTGAATTTTAAATATGTGAGTATTTAAGTTGTTTTAAATTAAATTTTTTCCAAAAAATGAAAAAAATGTTCTTAGATCAATTTAAAATCATTGGATTTCAAACTGATGTGAAAAAATCATTTGACATTACCCATAAAAGCTAGCAACATTATCATATTTGGGATTATTGATAAAAAATTTTGGTTATCCATGCTATTTTTTAAAACGTGGAGTTATATTCAAAATTAAAAGTATAATTTATGGCCATATTTGGAAATAACATATAATATAATTATAAATTATGATGAATGTTTATATAGAGTGTCATTGGAATAACATTAGTAAAGTTATGTTTTAATAGGAAAAATTGAAATAAAGGAAAAATATTTCTTTTTGTTGCATAAATATACCCAAGTTTAGAGTGCATTAATAGTTGTTCAAAAGGGCCATGAAGCACCTTAACATTAGGAAAAAAAAAAAAGAGAAGACCCTGTTACAATAAATTATTATATGTGAAGAAGAGAAAACAAACCCATCAGGTGTTATCCCAATTGGTGCTGTTGCGGCTAAAGGGGGTGGTCATGTGGATTTTCAACAAATATTGTCTCTAGGAGTAATTCAAAATAAGAGTTGTGAATAAGTATAATTTATAGTACTACTTACAAAAAAGAAGAGAAAATCATACAT
This sequence comes from Annona squamosa, assembly GCA_035584095.1. Lineage (NCBI taxonomy): Eukaryota > Viridiplantae > Streptophyta > Magnoliopsida > Magnoliales > Annonaceae > Annona > Annona squamosa. Next base: position 3,204,784 of record JAXCLR010000105.1, read on the forward strand.
AATTTAGGTGCTTAGAGTTTAAATTGCTAAATCAACGATCTTTATAATAAAGGATAATTTTTTATAATCGATGAGTTTTGTTTTCAATTAGTTGAAATTTAATATAATATTGTTAAGATACAATAGTTTTGGATGGTGTTTTCGTGTATGCTTTTAGGATAAATGTTTTTCGGATTTGACAAGTACGTAGTACCTCTTACACTACCATTTAATTAATTAACTGCGATGAGTTAGGAATGTGTAGAATGAAAGGTTCTGAGTTTCAAGTTATTGGCCTTATTACTCTTCCATGGAAGTTGTCCACCATTAGTTGTCTTATCATTGGATACTGGCAATAAAGTAAAAATTTTATTTTGGAGCATTTATATAGTAATTTTTTTTCTTAAACGAGGGTGTGTTCCAAACCATACAATATTCTTGGATTAAATTTGTATCTAAGATAAAAATGTAATAATGTGTATTAAAAATGAATAAAATTGTATTGGGAATGAATAAATAAAGTTGTATTGAAAATTAAAAAAACAGTATTGAAAATTAGAAAACTATTTTGAGAATAGTGTTACATATTCAATTCAAGAATTTTGTATGATTTGTAACACCACATAATTGTTTCTTAGGATGGTTAACCCGCGTTACTATCAGGGCTTCCCAATATTTTTTTATGAAAACAAAATAGCTCATTTTATTGCAGTTCTCTTCTGTCACACACGTTGACGTTAAGAGTATCCTATCCAAGTACACTTTCTATGTCGTCACTGGAGGCAGCTACATTTACAACCATCTCGTCTTTCTTGGATTTTCTCATGAAAAAATCTGGCCATCCCATGAAAATATTGCCAATCGATGAGAGTTTGTCGACCGATGAGCATTATTGAGAAACCGATGAGATGCAGATTTGTGCCCGTTCCACCAGAAAAGCCAATAGAATGTCCTATATCAGTGTACTTTCCTTTTTTAGGAATTAGAATTCATCCTGCGCGTACGTTTCCAGAGGCAGCCCGCCGAAAACTCATGCTGGCTTTCCTGCCATCCATGTAGGATCTGCTGCGAGCATGTCTACCTTTCCCTCCCCGAGTCCGCAACAGAAAAAAAAAAAAAAAAATTCACCCTACGCATGCAAGGTCCGGGTCAACTAATGACCTAGCCAATTTTCGAAATAAAAAATATTCTTAAAAAATAGGAGTTTTGATTTTATCATCTTCTGATCCAAGTTATGAAGAAGTCCACGAAACTTTCACATATTTGTGTCACCCAATCAGGCTGACTACAACTTGTTTAGGTAACGCAATAATATGATTCATAGAACCCAACAAGCCACTTAACCCCAGTTAATTTGTTGTGTAAATAATAATAAATACATATCTTCAATCTTTTTAACTCATCATGTTTAAATTCAAGAGCACTCACCCCACACAGGGGGCCAGTGCTATTACCACGACGCCAGAAGCGTCATGGTTATGCTAATATGAATTTTTATTTCATGTCAAAGGGTTGGCGAATTTTATAGTTTTAAATATACATACGTTAATTTGTTAAATAGCGTTAATAATCCATTTATTTAATTCATAATCAACCCGAAAATCAAACTTGTTATGATAAGTAAATTAGGATTATTAGTGTTAGAGCTTTTATGAATTAATTAGAATGAAAGTTCTGTAAATGATTTATAATTAATTAAGATTATCCTCAATCTGAAGAACCCAACCCGATGGTCCAGCGAATAAAAAACTCTTCATATGTTAATCTTAATCTTAACCTAACATTCGCCATTGATTTTTTTCAAGCAAAGATCATTAGGACATGATGTTTGCCTGTCGAGTTATATGCATCATTTAAGGAAAACTTACCATGCACATAAGGATTAACTTGAACGGGATGGATAAGTGGATATAAGAATGTAAAAAAGCTAAGTATAAACGAAAAATATTATATTAAAAATTAAGGAAGAACTATCTTAAAAATGAAAAATTTCATCCCATAAGCATCCCATATGAGCAATTGGATGAGATAAAAATAAAATTTGTGCCTTTGCAACACATGATTATTTGATAGAGCAACTAGCTTTCTCTTGAATGTATAATTTAAGATAAAATATATCATTTATAATTTATTTTAATATTTAAATGGTTAATTTTATTATACTTAGAACTCAACATTATCGTATAAAAATTAAATATTTATGTGGGTTCTAAAATTAAAATTATTAAAAATATTTATTTGGGAATTGATATTATTTCCTTGAATATTATATTATCCTTTTTTCTATAATAATATTTTACTATCTTGAGCATAATATACATATTTGATTTGAAAATAAGTAATTAATATTATAAAAACTATGTATATACGTTTAATGATTTAAATTTTATTTCCGATTGCAAATTATAACTGACTATGCACATATTCAATACATTTACTTTTCTATAGAGTGATTTTATTATAAAAATATGAAGAGTAAATGGTTTGAATCTTTCATTGCATCTCGCGAAGAAATCAGTTTCTATTTAAAGTCCGGGTTTATATAATTGACTCAAGTCGAGGAAGATGAATGCACCGGTTGCCGTTGCCGTTTTGCATAATCCAAAACGGCGGTGGGCGCAGTGCTGGGAGACAGACATGATTGTGACACTCGACTTACTCATTGAGAGTAGAACATGATGAATGATGATGCATCATCCTCATAACCGCAACAGAATATTCATTTATTTGATGCCTATGGCCAAATAAAATAAATCAACAGCATCGTTGAATAATGCCAGCAGTTTACGCTGCGGTGTATTGAAATAGAATGCTCGGTATCTACTACTATCTAGACCAATTGGACACAATGCAATGCAAGCAGTTTACGCTTTCGGGCTATATGTTTTTCCATTAGCCTTCCACCTTGGATTATTAAGTATTGGACAGGAATATATTTTAGAAGAGATTAATGAGACAATTGTTTTTCTCCAACTTTGAATCTTGAAATTTTATACCTTAACACCTTTATACACTATGCCAGTTACTTGATCGCCTAAGTAACGACCAACAGCCAATATGTTAAAGTTAAATAAGAGAAGTTGAAATTGCCAAACTACCAGAATCAACGGGGATTGTATGCATTGATAAGGAGAGAGTTAAAAAAAAAAAAAAAATCAATAATATTGCCCAAGATTTCCTCTGTGACACCCATATTGTAAATATGGAGTGGAACGTCACGCATGATAATGGATCTCGTAAACAGATTTATATAGATGAGGGGATTTGTCGCTAACATGAGTACAGCGAGGAGTTTGAATGGAAAGCTGTCATGTGGAGGTTTTTTGTTATTTTTATTTTTATTTTTTTTAGTCTGCACTCTGCTTTAAGTTTCCGAGCTGTCATCCCTGGCCGGCTACCCAAGCTGTTGTCGGCACAGTATGAGATGGCGTGGTGACCGCTTGAACTTTGCGGCCTCCGTAGCTCGGGCTGTGATCTCCACGTATTGGTCCGAGATTGGAATAATTCTTTTTGTACTCACCACAATTACGCCTAATTCTTAATATATTTATAACTTTTCGTAAATTTTTTTTCATACTCATAACATTTTACCATAAATTCTTATTATATCCATGTCATTAAAATCTTCATTATCTTTTCTGTTGAAAAGACGATTTTGACTTTTTAAAATTTTTTTAATTAAAATAATTCAATCTTAATATGACTTTTAAATTATTTAATATCTTATATTAATCATTTATTCTCATCAATTGAATCTTATCAAGGTTAAATTATCTCAATTAGAAAATTTTAAAATAGTAAAATCGTATTTTCAATGAGTAGATAACAGTTGTATTGATGACATGAGTACGAGAGAAATTTATGTGAAATTTATAAATATAAGAGGAATTTATGAAATATTGTGGGTATACGAGGAATTAGGTGCAATTGTTACGGGTAAAGAGGAATTATCCCACTGAGATATTTTAGACCGGTTTGAAATATTAATTTTAAATTCTTTGAAATAAAATTATCAATCTTAGTGTACATTATATATAACGTAAGATTTATTTATTTTGTATTTTTAAACATGTAGGTATTGTAGTCATTACCTACTTTTAAAAATATAAAATAAATGTATACACATATCTAAATTTGATAAGACTTAATTTATAAACGATATATATTTAGATCAATAATTTTATTAAACTTTTTTGAAAAATTTAAAAAATGAGTGTTATGACAAGCTATAGATGATTACTTGGTGCATAACTTAATGTTGGTCGTCTTTGCAGGAAGGGTATATGATATAGTTATATAAAATGAGATGAAAAAAATAAAAAAAATTGATAATGAAAAATTTGTTGTTATTTTATTAGTGTGTGAAATATTTGTTTGGAGAAAAGTATAAATGAGAAAATAAGATGCAAAAGTTAGCATTTAACTATCCTACTTTTTCTATTTTTTCATATATTTCAATCATTTGATTTTATCTCTCCAATTATTTTCTGATATCTTTTTATATAATTATTTTATATATTTTTATTTATTTTTACTTTGCCCTCATTCTATATATTTTATCTCTTATTACCGTTTACATGAGCTGGTGATGAGTTAGGCTCTATTGCACAAGGGGTAAAAAAACAACTTTATAATTGTTTCCTATGTAATTTTGATATTTTTGATAACTTAACTAACCATCCTACTTTTCTATTGTTATCATCATTTTTATACTTCTTTTGGCTCCCATATTTCATCTACTTTCATTTTTAATTGTATGCAAAATGCATCTTAAATGATTGGACTTTTGATTGTCATATCAGTTGTATTGAACCTCGAATGATCAAATCGTATTCTTGAAAAAAGAATATATAACCCTCAATTTCTTGTTTCTTTTTTCTTATCAAAAAATCAAATATTCCTCGTATTTTTTATTGCTTGAAGCTAACATACCATATAAAACTTGCAGCTCTGTTTTTAGCAGCAATTTCTTTGTTTTTTTATACTCTTTTTGTAGAAATTCATTTTAAAAAACATACAAATTTATTTTGCTGCCAATTTAAAATTTCTTTATTTTTAATTAATATGACAACGTTACCTAAAAATTTTTACTATTCCAACTAAAGTCTTATCTCAAATATCATATTTTTCCTCTTATATTATAAATCAAACTCTCCTAGAATAGGAATACAAAGTTTTAAACTCAAACCAAGGAAGAGACTTCTCATGTCCCACTTATTACTTTTTATTTGAATCGTAGTTCTTCACTTTCATCGAAGACTGTTATCTTGCCATTTATTTGATTCAAATTAAATTATTTTAAATTATCTGCCTATTATTGCTTTCTTTCACTCTTGATGCGCTTTTTTGAGAACCCGGTTTAATACACTTGGGTGTACTTCACCCATTTTTTAAATTTTTATTGAAAATTTTTATACTAAAAATGCCACTGGTCTAAAAAAATCTTAAAAATATCTAAAAATTTCATAAATGGTAAAAATTTATACATATATTAAATACATTGATATTAACATTTTTACAAAAAAGTTTTAAATTTTTTTAAAAAATAGGTGAAGTATACTCAAGTACATTAAACCAGATCCCTTTTCTTCCCCCTTTAATCTAAGCAAACTAAAGCAAACAACTAGTTTGACATAAAAAAGTAAACAATTGGTTAGAAACAAATAATAGATATTTTATAAGAGAGTTTGATTATATACATCATGAAATATTTTAGACTAAAACATGATATTTATTTATTTTTATAACTAGTTATATTTTTTAATTTTTTCTTCATAATCATGTTTTCCTATGTGTATTTAATCTTATACAAAGTTTTACTCTTTTATAATACTTTTATGATATTTTCAAATCAAATCTTTTTAAGGGTTGAAAAATGACTTAAATGCCCTTGAAATTAGTATTTTTAAAAAAATAAAAAATAAAAATATAAAAGTATTGTAAAATGACAAAACTTGATATATGGATTAAATACAATTAGAAAAGTATATTTCTAAAGAATAAATAAATAAAAATAAGAAAAAATAAATGAATGTTATATTTTAGCTTAAAATACATCATAATGTATGTAATCATGCTTCTTTTATAAATGCCTACGAATGTATATAGAAAAGCCCAATGAATAATTTGGAGATTATGCTAGCCTGTTATGAGCTACTATAACAAGTGTACGGGGTGTAATATTAATGATACATAATCTTAAGTTTGCTTAGGACCATCCTATTGCATAAGATATAAGAGATTCTGTTAAGTTTTCATTTATAATTTAATATTTTATTTCTTGATACATAATGACCTTAGTTTTTTATTAGAGATTTTTGCAAATTTATCTACAAGGTTTCACCAATATTGTATTCATGTCCCCAAGTTTTCAAATATTGCATATATGCCTACAAAGTTACGCAAAAATCACAAGTATATCCCTTTTTGATGGTTTTCCAAAATGTTGTACTTCGGCTGGCATATGATAAAGTGAAATGCCCAAACTAGCCTCGAGCATATTAGAAAGAGTTAAAACCCCTAGTTTCCCTCCAGCATGTCTCCTTCCTCCATCCCGAAATTTCCCCTTCCGCCATTGAAGATCTCTAGCGACAACAAGCGTCTCTGCTCACTTCTCTCATCATCGTCGAAAATCATCCAAGAACTGTTCACCTCATCAGCCGTGCACAGATATTCTCACAAGCCCTACCCTCCACCAAACACGTTCCGAATCCAGCTTGCCCTCTTCCCAAACAGTGGTTAGCAATAATGCAACTTTCTCCAAGCATTGATTAACCAAACTAGC
>JAXCLR010000105.1:3211646-3242665 GCA_035584095.1 Annona squamosa
GAATCCAGCTTGCCCTCTTCCCAAACAGTGGTTAGCAATAATGCAACTTTCTCCAAGCATTGATTAACCAAACTAGCAACACTGCTATTAGAGACGTCTAGTGGCTCCATGTTCCTTCTCCCCTAAACTTCTTCTTCCTAGCTGGTACACTAAAAATCTACCAATTGATGGATTCCAACAACCATAGCCACCAACTTTCTTTTTCGGCAACAACAATTCGACTGAGCACCAGCGTGCCTCCAAATCAAGCTGAAAAGGTGGCAGTTACGGGATGAACAGATCAGGCTTCCACTAATTCAACAATCAACTAAGCTGTCATTCAAATGTAGCTCCGAAATAATGAACTAGAGTGAACTCTATTTCCAAATACTCATCAATAGCAATTAATCGAATTAGTGCGACCAAATCAGCAAAAATTGATGTTGCACCCAACACCCCTGCATCTTCTCTCTTTCCTGGTTAACTTTGAGTCTGACCAATCGGCAGCCAACCAGCACCCATTTTACTGCACATATTTCATCGGTTGTCTCTAAATTGCAAAATCCACTATTCACATCTACCAATCCAATTTGGTAGCCTTAATACTAAGTCACAGGAGGAATAACAAGCCGCTTTCAAAAATTGCAGCCCTCCTCTTCATTGTCCCTGTACAAGCAGTAGGTAACTGACAATTTCTAACCCATCTTTGCAACATGAAATCCAGTCCCAATCCACGAAAGCCATGATTTCTGTTCTTCTGTGTATACACCACCGAAAATGTAGCTATTGATTTCAAAGTTGTGAAAGTCTACCTAATTAATTTCAACGATGAAATTCCAAATGGAGCCATAATTCACTAATCCACCATGAAAGATTTCTCAAAAAAAAATTAAAGACTTGCTTGGTTTTTTTGCAAAGCCACTCGTGGAACTTCCTTATTCTAATCAAAAGAATCTCACATGTTTGCTTTTATCATTTCAGCACGGGTAAATTCATAATACATAAAAATTATTTACTACTCAACTGACGGCATGTTGGAAAATCGTCAAAAGGGGATACACTTGCAATTTTCGCGTAATTTTATAGGCATATATGCAATATTTGGAAACTTGAGGACATAGATACAATATTGGTGGAACATTGCAGGCATATTTGCGAAAATCTCTTTCTATTATTAAGATTCTTTTTGCCAATTCCCATATAATAGCTGATTTTTCGAATATGTATCAACTCTTTATTGATTAGTACCCTCATCCAAGTTCAATTTTAAGCTTCCGAAAAACCCGTCGGTATTGCTATGTACGATGACACGATGACATATATAATACAAATAGACCGAAAAAACAAACAAACAAACAAACAAACAAAATTCGTGTATAGAATGCCATGCCAATGCTGCCAATGAGAGCAGAGCCATCTTGGTTGGATATTTCTTCATGGGGCCTAGCAACTCATCTTCTTATCTAATCCGCTCTAACATGCATCTCTAGCAAATCGAATGCCTCTTGGTTCTCGTTGTAGCCGGGCGTGGGCTCCACAGCATGTGGGTTTGTCCGCGATTGTGGGGCATGATCTCGACCAATGAACCTCCTTATCCTGTCATTGGGAATCATCAATTCATTTCCCATCGCAGGCATCATTTTCAACATTCTGAATTTCAACTCAAACAACTAGTTGCAGTGGGTGGAAGGTGGACAATCGCTACCCTATCTTAGTTTTTCCATTAGCATCTAACCACAAAAGAAAAAAAAAGAGTTTAAGGGGCATATTTAATTAGCTGCAACTTAACCCCTCAAAATTACGTGTGATTGATTAATTGGTCACAGGTTTGTTGAAACGTCAATGCCATTTCATGACGTGTGCTGCAACTATATATAATTAAGCGAACACATCTCTGGGTGTGTGGGGTCTGGTGTATTAATTTGGCAACATACAGTATATAAAACAGTGTATTGCATAAAAAATTAAAAAGCATAATAAATACAAATATATTTGAAGAATTTAGATGGATGCTCAAAAAATAGAATTAGATAAGTACAAGTATATGATACGTAAATGCAAACAATTAGAAAGTAAAAAAAAAAAAAAGAATAACCGAGAAGAAATGACTATTGTGTTGGTTACGCATTGCATCTTTTTCTTTTAACTAACATTATTTCTATTTCGTCTTTATTTTTAAATACATTTTAATCACTGGACATGTGTAAATAAACATCCTTTTTATTCCCAGTCTGCCTAATCATGAATTTTCCTCTTTACCTTTAGGTACAGAGATGATCATGATTATTGAAATCATTCTCTGTTTTGGGCATTAAAATGCTATGATTGAAGCTTAGAAGACTGAGCATATGGCCCTTTTAAGAACATGAGTTGTTGGGTGCATCAACAAACTTCCTTGCATAGTTTTAGGGGACAAAAATCAAGGACAGATCCAAAAAAAATCGAGGACAATTTCGCCAGTAGGTTAGTGTGGTTGAATTTGTGGGAATGTTCGTTGATCGTCAATTGCCGGATGTAAGTTCATCATCTCCATAGACAACCTAGAAATTAAATTAAAAATATTAGTATGGAATTGCCTATACCGATGGCTTACCACTGCGCCTGTGAGCGAGTGGTACGCTCGTTGCCTCCTATTTGAGATGGCAGAACTTCGAAAGCTGATGGCGTCATTTTTCTTCAATAATTTGTGGCCTTTAGAAAGATGAGGGAGATAGGAATGCAGTTCTCCTGATTTGTCAGGTTATAAATTTTTGCCGATGATGAAAGTTTGTTGAAAAATTTCTTCTATCTTGTAAGAATTATATATGTATTTGATTGTAATGTTAGTTGACCTATTAGATATAATAGATAATGAGTGTGTTTGGCAATGTTTAAAATTGATACAGTTAAAATTTTTTAATCTAAAATTTTTCATACTTTATAATTATCTTATTTTTTAATCATTTTTTTATATTTTCCTCTACAATTATTTTATTTTTAAATTATTTCTACGCAACTACTTATATAATTAAATTTTTTATTTTAACTTTATTATTTTTATTTATCATTATTATCTACACTGTATTATGTTATTTTCTTTTAACTCAAAATTTGTTTATTGAAAAATTCTATGGCTTCCTCACCCTTAAAAAAAAAAAAAAAAAGTGTACCGATGGCTTGAACCTAATCGGCATTGCATTTTACAGTCATCCATCATTCACGGCAAATGACGCTCCTAGAAAACGACAGCGCGCTCTCTCTCTCTCTCTCTCCCTCTATCTGACTCATGCATGCCGAATTCGTTGTTTGCGCAGCTATGATAGTCAATATCGGCACAGGGCACTGGCAGACTTTTTGGGCAGGAAGACATGCTTTTGTTAATTAAAAAAAAAAAAAATCACTTCCTGATCCCGAACAGCTGCAGCAAATCGAATCCCGAAAGTTATGCTCACGTAAAATGTGACACATGGACTGGGAACTTAGCGGATCAGTCAATGGCTCGAACAAAATGCTTTTTGGGATGTAATGCTAACATATACCTGTATAATTCTGACAATTTATTCCGAGCAAATCAAATCACTTATTGTTACAAATATAATTATTATTATCATTTCTACGGGTTCTCATGTCAGTGTCTCATTAATATATTGTTATTAAAAAATTTATCATTTTGATTTTTTCCACTGGTTCGGTATGATGATGCCGATTGCTGATTGGGAAAGCTGCCGGGCTTGGGCATGGCTTGAATGGTTAGATTGACAGGTGAGAGGGACATTTATATATACAGCCCACACCCAATTTGGAATGTTCCCAAATCAGGACGTGGCATGGCTGTTTCGAATAATTAGCGGCGCTAGTCGGCTCAACTCACGAGTTTTCACCTTTCACAGAGGCACGGCCAACGCAACGCCAAAGCAAATCAACGGACCAGCATCGGAGCATTAATTTCTGTTCTGGCCTGGCCCATTCAATACACCGGCTCGATCTCGAGATCGAAATCGATATTGAGAATGGATGCTTATACCACGCAGTCGCCTGACCGAATTGCGGCGTAATATCGACGGCTTAGAATTTTTGAAAATTTAGTGTAGGTGAAGTTTGTTAATATTTGATTTTATTTGTACTTTTTAAAAATATAGAATCCATCCCCCAACAAACTCAAAACATTGTGGAAGAAAATTTAAGTAAGACTCACCTATTCATAAAAAGAGGCCCAATCGTTTTACGGGCTGGCTGCAGTCGGTCTGGCTGCAGTTGTGCCTCAACTACTTTAACTTATTTTTTTATTTTTATAAACATATTAAGTTTGGTATACTTAATCTGTCAATTAAATTTTATTATTTTTGAATATGCTTATATATTTAAAAAATATATAAACATATCCAAAATGAATAAAAATTGATTTACTAAGTAAATACATTTAACTTAACATATTTATAAAAAATAAAAAGTAAAAATTTTTTTGTGACCGGCCTAAGTAATTCACTACTTAAGTCGGCCTAAGGAGATCACCCAGCTTATGAAAAATATAAACTGCACTTTCATGTAAGATCATTAGATCGTTAGCCATCATTAAAAAGATTTTATTATTACTATAAAGTCTAACTATATTTATTCATCAAATGTAGTTTAATTTTTTCCCTTTCAATAAAGTCGAATCAAGTTGTATCTAATTTATTTTGAATGTGCTTAAACAAAAAAGAACAATGTATTAATTTAAATTTTAAATCGATTAGTTCAAAACATATATTGCTAGGGAATCAAATAAAACATTGAATTTTTTTCATCTTATAGCAATTTATGCTAAAAATAAATATTATAAAATGTATAATTAATCATTCATAGCAAAAATATTTTTATTATTAAATAGTTTAAATTTAAAATTACTTTTATATGTCTCCTTTGGTAATTTTACTTTCCTAACCACATTTTTTATATTTAAGCTGAATACAACATTATTAGCGGAAACACATCTCAAACAACACTTTTGAGACCTAAGGACTTTTTGTTACTCTAATTTTTTTTATAAAAATTTTATTTGCAATTAGACTATTCTTAATTGGAAAAAGGAATTTTTGCAAATATGTGTCAAAGTTTGACCAATATTATATTCATGTCCATAAATTTGTTGAAATTGTAAGTATTCTACTAATTTTGCATAAATTTAGAAGCGTGTCCCTTACGTTAGGGCGCTGTTAAATTTGTTATAAAATGAGAAAAATGCCCTTCTAATCAAGTATTACAATTGCTTTGTTTTCAACTATTGTAGACATGTTTTCTATTTTATTATTTTATATATTTTTATACATATTATTATTTTAGATTATTTTCTCAATATGCTTATAATATTTACAAAAATTGCAAATGTAATACATAGTTTAAAAGACATTATCGTTATTTTATAGAAAAATTTAATGGTGTGATAAGAGAAACATATACTTGTATATTTATGCAAATAGTATTGGCATATTTGTAATTTTTACAAACTTAAAAACATATATACAATATTCATTAAACTTTGTTAACATGTTTGCAAAAATTCTATCACAGGAATTTGATCGAACTGCCGCCATCACAGCTCATCGAGGTTAAACGCTGTGGATTCTGCGTAACACGATAGGAGGGGGTTTTGCGATTTCAAACCCCAGGAAAGAAAGATTCACGCATCGACAAAGACGAGGAGGGGAAAATGGAGGTGATGCGCTTCTTGTTTTCCCTGGAATTTTTGAGGATGGCTGTTCTTTGGACCCTCTCTCTCGTCCTTTCATACCTCAACTTAAATTTTGCAGCTGTCTTCAGGCAATCCAAATCCTACTCTCGCCTCCCGCTCCAACCTTCGTCGCAGCCGGCCATCTGCATCGTCACCGGGGTGAGTTCATTTTCTCTTGTTGGAATAAGCCTACTTACCACGCAACCAAGTGGAAGCTCCATCCGAGATAGAAGCGGTCTCTCTTCCTTTCTCAGACAACCTTAAAGTGCTTTTGGCTCTCCTTTCTTTCCTGTTCGTTTTCCGTTCGTCGGGCTTTTGGGGAACTGGGTTAGTGACTCGAACTGTTGTGCCAATCTTCTTGAAGTCACGATTGACAAGTCTAACTTGTTAATCTATTCTTATGGATTTTAATGCATTCGAAACATGCTCCAAAGTTGATAAAAGTGGCGAATTTTACTCTTATTCACAATTGGGTTGTGTCATAGCCAGACGAGTGACTCTAGCAGAGGTTTTGATCATTGAATCATATCACCGTCACGGTGCGAAAATGGAAAATCGTTTTTGGATATCTACATAAAAATCAACTCAGCGTGGCAGCTTGGATTGTTTAATACTAGGTTTATGTCCACTAATTATGTTTGTCCTGAATTGCGTGCAGGCCACTTCAGGCTTGGGTGCTGCAGCTGCAAAATATCTTTCCAAGGAAGGCTACTATGTTATTCTTGGTATGTGTACATCTTTTGGTAGTACTTTCTCGTGTATTCACTGACCGCTGTGGCAGAATTGTGCACCATCTAATTAGCCAATGTTGTCAATACTATCTTTCTAGTGCATTCTCCCATGTATCTAATCGCCAATGCTAAAAGATTCACCTTTGAGATAAGTGGTATCATTAACTTAAGCCTATCAAAATCCATTTCTTTGCATTAAACGTGTAATTTGGTTTCTATTACTCACTGGGAGAATTGCAAGAACCAAGTTACGGCAAACTTCTTAACATCTTCATGGGTTGCTTTTGAGACAGTCTCTGCAGTTGGTGTTAACATTCCATGCATGTCTTGTTGTGCGCTGGAACTGAAATTGCTTGCATTTTCTTTGGTGTGGATGCAGACTATGTGTTCTGACATAAACTGAATTTTGCCTAGTAGCTTAAACGAAGGTGCTTGTGATTGAACTTTGTTTACAAGCTTGAGTGAAGGTGCCTATTCCCTAGACTGAATTTTGTTTAGGAGCTTGAATGAGCTGTTTATTATCTAGAGGTCCATCATGCTTTTATACCTTGTGAGCGTTAGATTTAGCATTTTGTTGATCACACGCTGGTCATCCAGTCATATCCCGGATGTCCGTGATATTTCCCTAAGCCTGCTTTATGGCATTTTGATACTAGTTGAATTTCCTAATTTTATAGGCTAATCTGACTTTTGTAGGGCAGTCACCAACCACTTCCGTCAGTCATCCCCTTATTATTTTAGAGGGAAATTCTTCAGTGCCTTTCTCAGAAGTAATTTTATTTAAAGACTAAAAATGCTTGGCTTGATGGATAATGGAGTCTAATTTGTTGCAAATTCTACGATATTCAATGAAATTCAGTGCCAATGAACACACCTGACCGCTTATGAAATATGGAGTGCATTCCACCTCAACTAAAGCTGTCTACTTACGTATGCCTATCTGGCTTATTGTTTACTATCATCTTGGATACAAATGATTTTTTGCATCTGATTGCAGCTGGGCGCTCATCTGCCTTGCTATCCAAGGTACTAAAATAAAATTCTTTGAATTCTATCACTTTTTCGTTTCAGGCTAATGAATTCCTGTCTGTTTCTCCATTGTACTGGAAGCAGACTATTCAAGAGATAAAACAACAGCAGAAGACTGCCCATCTGAAAGCATTTGAGGTTGATTTATCGTCCTTGCAATCTATGGTGAAATTCAGAAGTTCTGTTGAACAATGGCTAGTAGAGAACAAGCTACTTCCATCAGTTCAACTCCTGATAAACAATGCTGGAATATTGGCCACATCATGTAGACTTACTGAGGAAGGATATGATCAGTAATTCACTTTTTCCTGTAAGCCAGAAATGTATTTTTAAAAAATGTGTTGTTTCAAATTGCTGCTAGCATCAATTATTTTACTTTCTACTTCTTGTAGCATGTGTTGTTGCGAGTTGGAACATCTACTAAAATTGCAAGGCCAACATCTGAAAAGGTGCAAATCTTATTTTAGGACAAAAATGAATATTTAATGTTGGTTCAACCTGATGATAGAGAAGTCTCCTTACATGTTTGTTACCATAGCTGTTGCACTGATAACACGACATTATGATTATCCCATCTTTTCCTTTGTGAATCTTCTTCAGTATTGCTTGAACAGAGAAAAAACTTAAAGATCTTGGGAAGGAGAGGCTAGAAAAAGTAGCTAACAATAATTTAATGATTTTGGGTTTCAGTTAAAAGTTTCAGTAAAGCAGGTGTTATTTTACCCTCCTTTGTGTTATTACCCCTTTGACTATGTCTTTGTTTCCATTTTTTGGAAAAGGAACAATAGAGAATGTTGACCATCTCTGTTTATTTTTAGACCTGTGAGGCCTACACTCATCTTGATGTTTCAGCATTGCAAATAAATTTTTGTTTCTCATAGATGGAACATTAGTCGTTGCTCTTTGTGGATTTCTGTGGTCTCATGATGTATTATATATTCATATTCTAGGATGATGTGGACAAATTACGTTGGTGCATTTACTCTGACCAATCTTCTTTTACCCCTACTGAAGAATAGTTCCATGCCATCTCGGATAGTCAATGTGACATCTTTTACTCATCGGTGCGGTGAGCTATTTCTAACCATCTTTACTCGTTCAACATCGTGAATTGCTGATTATCATAAATATTTGTTATATTGAGTTCATAACTCATTGCCTCACTATCTCCATTCTGTGCACGAACTTACATATAATGATCTGGACCATGGACTAGTAACTACCTTGTAGATGAGCCATCTTATGGTAACTTGTTGCTCCATTCCTTCCTTTTGCAGTGTTGCAGCTGCGATTCGATGAGAAGACAGTATTTGGGAAGCATCTGAAGCATTTGTCAAGAAGGCCTATTCGCTATCCATTTGTTCATATTTATGAACATTCCAAATGTATGTTGATTCATGTGAGATGAGAAAGCAAATTCTTTATTCTGGCGAGCATCTAATCAATAGTTTTGCTTGTCTACTTCCAGTATTCTTGCTTTTATTCTCATATGAGCTTCATCGACAGCTTTTCTTGATGGACCCATCCCGTCACATATCTGTCATGTATGTATCAATATATTACACTTCCTTTAGATTTTTCTTGCAAAACAAAATTTTTTCGTTTTTCAATTTTATACCAAATTCTGATTTTGAGCATGCTTTTCCACTTCATAACACCAAAACTAAAGGCATATTATCTACAAATTTTAGAGACCACGTACTTAACATGATGCTTCTATTGGGGTTTATCGATAATTAATGCTTGTTATTCCATTGCAAAACTGGTCAGGGCTGCAGATCCTGGAGTGGTTAAAACGGCCATCATGAGAGAAATTCCTTGGAATGTTTCACAAATTGCCTTTTCTGTTCTACGATTTCTAAGGCTCCTGCAATCTCCAGAAGAAGGAATAGATTCCATCGTCGATGCAGCCTTTGCACCTCAGGTGAGTTTGGCCTGTTAATCTAATTTTGATTACATTGGGGGAGGGCAAGGGAGACATTCCCAGCACGGTTGAAGACCTGTGGCTTACAAGCCACGATGTGAAACCAGCAGGCACAGCTCGGGTTCACAGCTTGTTATTCTAACTTGAAGTTCCTATCATCTACTGGATCTTTGGTACGTCAAGGTCCACAGTCATTCCTTTGCTTATGGTGCCTCTTGCCGAGTTCATCCTATTCAAAATGCCATATTTTTTTGGTTACTCGATTAATTAAAGGAATTTGTGCAGTGGAAAAGTCTGTTGAAACATCTTTTAGATTAGAGGTGATCGTGGTAGAATGTCAAGCATGACGACAGCAAGTCAAGCATGACATTCTATTATGATTCTATCACACTTCAGTGCTTAAGGTGTCACGATACACCTGATTTGCATGAAAAATTTGTTTCCAAAGTTTCATTTGACATGTAGTTTTTGTTACCACTTTTTCTACTTTAACTTTATTCGCTTTATGATTGACATACATCATCCGCTATATTGCAGAGTGCAGACACATTTTCATTTCAATCTATTTCTTAAGATTTTTTTTTGATGATTTATTCCTTGAGATTTTAAACATATATCATACATGTATCTGTAACTGCATGCATATCCATACGGAATCATTCAGCTGGTTGCCAACTGCTGTGGTTGGAACATTACTGAGGTAATATTTTCTATGCATATAAAAAACTAAGATGATCTGTTGTATTAGGATTGTCTTTGAGGGCATATGAGGACAGTTTCCTAAATTGATGCCCATATTCGTACATATCCAGGAAGCTTCGGGACAATACTTCTTTGGAGGCAGAGGCAGGACAGTGAAGTCCTCTCCACTTTCCAATGATGCCAAACTAGCAAAGAAACTTTGGGCCACTACTTCTGAGCTGCTGTTTCAGTCAGGCATCAAGATATGAGAATCTAAATAGAATCATGAAATCCTCAACGCATATGCTGCGGTTAAAGAAAGGTGGTGAAAACTAGTTTTACTTATTCAGAGCTTGAAGCACGACAATATCTGATACATGTTTATTGTACCAAGGAACTTGCAGAAAGGCATTTGCTCTGACTGCTTTCCTATGATCACGAGTGTTGCATTTTATGCTTTGCAAATTGGCCCGGTTATTAGGTTTTGGAAATTGATAACCTTTGTCGGAAGAATCAAATCTCTTTTATGGTCTCTGCATGTGACCAACTTGTACGAACGTGGATGGAAAGAAAGGGAGAAGAGGAGTCTGATGCAGAAGAGTCGGTGGTATTTGTTAGACATTCAAATTAGAAGATTTTAACGAATCTTGTTGAGTTATTTCAAGCGGGCACATAGCACTCTCGGATGAATTAATGAATTCTAACTCCATGGATGCCCATGGCCGGTTGTATCGTGTGAAGGTTTTATTCAACCTTGATCTTAATTTTATGAGAACTTCAGTTAATCTTAGTTTAATTTTTATTAAATGAACCCCCATGTTCCGATGACGATTCGCTTCCATTTCCTTGTCGACAAATGCGCGATGGCGTGTGAAATCATGCCATTTAGAAATCTTAAAACTATCTAAAACTGAATTTGTAACCACTCAAATAAATTGAAAACGAATATAAAATATAGGAAGTTGTTCAATATAGTTAATTTATATTTTAGCTGTGTTTGTTTAGGACAAATTTTTTCACTAAAATTTTCTAATTAAAAAATTTTCCATTGCCCACGATTATCATATTTTAATTTTTTTTTTACATTTTCCTATATAACTATTTTATTTTATCATTTTTACTTAACTATCTATATGACTAATTTATTTATTTTAACCTTATTATCTTTATTTGTCATTATTACCTTTATCATATAACATTATTATTTTTTATTTCAAAAATTTTTTACATTAAAAATTTTTCATTTAAAAATTTTATTACTTTCCAAAGATACCGTTTAATTAAAAGAATGTTAGTAATGGTTATGTTTAATAATTTTTAAAATACAAAATTAATTAAATTGTACACTATCATAATCTTTTATTTATAATAATGTTGTTCTCGATAATAAAGAAAATTTATAATCTTAAATAGGTTATTTCAGGAAAAAAATTTTGGTAAGCCAAAAAGCACACCAAAGTTGTTTATGAGCTATTTGACATATTAGAAAATTTTCTTAACAATAAGCATTAGAACAGAAGCTTCATCAAATATAAGTTATTTTTAAATATGACAAAATAAGAAAATAAGCTGTAAATTGCAAAAAGTTACAGCTTGTTTGATTTGATTAAATTAAATGGTTTAGGCTTATTTTCTTTTTTAAGCCATATTTAAAAAATAAGTTGCAAAAATTAGAGCTTGTTTAATTCAACTTAATTAAATCGCATATTGTTTATTTTCTTAGTTTAAGTTACCCGTTGATATAAGCCATGCGTGAGCGAACTTACAGTGCAGCACAATCTTTATTTTATTTTATTTTTATAAAAAAATATCATATAAACTCTTCTGCACCCTTAAGGTGCTTTTCAACTTATCAAATATTTTATCTTTCATAGATAACCTTTTACGTATCACAATTTCTTATATTATCCTATTGTCTCTTTCCCAGCTCAGCATTCCTACATATTCTTAGTCCATATAATAACTTATTTTTGACATTATTTAGAACAAATATAGTCTAAAAATTCAAGTTTTTAGAGATTGTTATTTTTTTATAATTAGAATGTTAGCTCTATATTTTTTTTTGGAATTTTCGAAGGTCATTTTTTGATGTGGCCTCCTGTAAAAAAGGCAAATTTTACAAGATTCCTAAAAGATACATTTACTTTCCAGGCGTAAGCCTCCATCTATTCCTAAGGAGACCACCGGCTGCCACTCGCACAAACGAGGAGGCGGGCGGCCTGAGGTAGTGGAAACGAACCAGCTCTCTTCTTCTGAGAGTGAGGGGGCACTAGTTCGCGGCTTCTCCTTCTTCATCCCATGTATGCAACTTTCGAGAGGCTATGGCCTCCCTGTCAGCTAGAACTCTAGGAGCATTGGTGCACAGATTCTCTCATGGGTTTTCTTCCTTCAAATGCCACAGCGCCGTTCCTCTTCGGAGTACCCTCGTTTTCATTTTCCTTTATCCTTCTCAGATTCGCTCTTTCGATTTCTCTCTTACTTGGTTTAGTCATCCTTTCCAGGAATTGGTTTCTTGGATCGGGATTTCCCTTCTTCAATGCCATCTAAATTGCAATCTATATATAACTTTAGGAGGATATGGACATACCCTCCTGTCTGCATGGGAAGGCGTTCTAGCAAGATTGCCACCAGAAAGGTATGTGCTTTGTCATGGTATTTTCCAGAAGCCCATTGCTTCACTCTATTTTTGCCCCCTCCTTTCCCGCTTTCCAATGGCATTAATTTGGAGTACTTGTTTGACTTGGTTTTTGTTATTCTGATGCTGTATTTGATACTGCTTTCTTTGTTTTTCTTTTTGTCTTGCTAAGATTTTCCTTGAATACAATATAGGTCGTTATCATCATTCATTTGTATGCAAATTTTAGGTTTGGTTTTGGGATCATAGTGGGATCATAGACGGAAAGTCAGCCTAAACTTTTCCGTTTTCTTACTAGTTGGTTGGTTTGTTTGTCGTTATGTGCATGTGGTCCTAATTCTCCATCCTTTCCATTTGTAAGGTGGGACAACTTCTGTATGGAAATGGCTGATATTCTCCTGCTGGTCACCCCTGGCTGTCTGATAGGGCTTTCATGAATCTCCATCAACTAACAAATAAGTACCATCCAAAATGATAATAATAATAATAATAATAATAATAATAATAATAATAATAATAATAATAAAAATCATTGGTAGTTTAGAAATTAGAATATCCTGTTGACTCGCCCACCTATATGATTTGATGAATCGGAAGTCTTGACTCTCAACTATGAGAATGTGGTGACTTTTTAGCATCAGAACCTAGTAAGAACATTTGGGAAGAGGCAAGATTGACGAAAATGGAAGAAAGAGGGAAAAAAAAAAAATCCTGTTAGCTTTTTTCATGACAAAATATATGCAATAGAAACCCAGTAGAAGTGATTTTTCTTAGCTGTGGAATTTCTGAGTTGCAGTTGTAGGACTGCACATTATATGGCCAATCAGTGATGAAGTCGGATGTGGGATGCATAACTTCACTAGTAGGTTACCAGTTTCTTATGTCATCTCCTTGTTCATCATTGTTGGTGGTGGCGGCGGAGGAGCATTATAGGCTGATAATTTGCTTGCCAAGTATATTGTCTTAACTTAAGGTCTGATGGTGGCTATTGAGACCATATGCATGGAAACTCATAGTATTGGTGAATATCCTGTGTATATGCAGGGGGCTCAAGATTTGAAGAAGGCAAAGCGATACGGCAAAATTGGGAAGGAAGTTGTGTCTGCGTAAGTTCTACCATGGATTGCAGAAAAAGCTATGAAGTTGAAAACATTGAAAATTCACTGTTAAATGATTGTAGCATAATATGCATATGCATGAACTAATCTTAGAAAAAGGAAAATGAGTATGGAATACATAATGGCTCATTCAGCTGCAATTGACTCGGCCTGAGTTGTTTCTATATCTGGCTTGAATCAAATCAAGGCCTTAACCCAGCTTAGTGATTTTAAATTGTGGTTACAGCAGACATGATTTTGTTCTGGTTTGTGTTGGCTTCTTTGGCAAACCCATTATACCATGTGAAGTTTATGAAATGTAGAGTCAAGAAAGGAGGTCCCAACCCAATATCAAATACAGCATTGGCTGCTGTACTAGAGAAAGCTAAAGAGCTTGATGTGCCCAAGGAAATCCTGGACCGCAACATCAAAAAGGCTTCTGAAAAGGGGCAAGATGCTTACATTGAAAAGTTCTATGAGGTGGGTGCCATTTTACCATGGCTGTTGTATTTTCTTGTTGCTTTGTGATAACCTAGTAATCGTGCCTTCTAAAGGAGTTCTTAGTTGCTTTAGCTTTGAGATCCGTGATGAATAATATTCGAGCTTGCAAAACCTATTTTTCTAAATCAGGTGTATGGTTTTGGTGGAGTTGGTATGGTAGTTGAGGTATTAACAGATAAAGTAAATAGATCAGTAGCAGCTGTTAGAGCAGCAGTCAAGGACTATGGTGGAAAGATGGCAGATCCTGGGTCAATTTTATTCAAGTTTAGGCGTGCACGGGTGGTAAATATAAAGGTCACTGATGCTGAGAAAGACCAACTCCTTGCTATTGCTTTAGATGCTGGTGCTGATGATGTTATTGAGCCTTTGGATGATGAAGGTGATTCTGAAGACAATTCAGAAAGGTAGGATCACTCTACAACCAATGGCGGTTAGTGTATTCATCCTTGAATATTTTTTCTCCACTTCTATCTCATCTTGCCATAA
Organism: Annona squamosa; assembly: GCA_035584095.1. Classification (NCBI taxonomy): domain Eukaryota; kingdom Viridiplantae; phylum Streptophyta; class Magnoliopsida; order Magnoliales; family Annonaceae; genus Annona; species Annona squamosa. The sequence continues at coordinate 3,226,399 of JAXCLR010000105.1, forward strand.
TCATTAGCAATCTTCTGGTTTTGTATGGCACAAAATCATTCAAAGTGATAGCAGCAGCACTCTTATAATTTATTAGTCTTCTTGAAATATCAGGTGAGATTGATTGAACTAATATTATTGAGTTAGATTAACTTGACACCAATTATCAGGGCGATTATGTTTAATTACCATGTTCAGCTTTTTTTTTCCTATATATTTTAGAAACTTATTAAATTATCTTTAAAATAGGTGATATTGCTGCTCACATATCTGGAACAACACCCATGTTGGCATCCCTGTCTGTAACTTTTGACACTGCCTCCTCTTGTAAACAGTTGGCAAGTGATGAATGGATAAAAATGTGTTGATGAAACCTTCTGCTTCACTTTCCAATTTCCACCATGGAAAAATGATGACAAACTTATGTTATCAGTGACTTTACTTGCACCCAGTTTATTATAGCAATATAAGTATATTTTCATTGGGCTTTGTGGTCTCCCCCGTAGTAGTATTGTCTTGCTTGATTGGTTAAAAGAAGAATTATTTTGGGATCTTATGTATTCTATTTGCTATGCTGTCAGTAACATGAGCTTTATGATTATGATAGGTATTATAAGATTGTTAGTGCAACTGAAAATTACTCAGGAATATTAGAAAAGCTTCGAGAGGGAGGAATAGCGTTTGAACCTGACAATGGATTTGAGCTGTTGCCTCTATCCCCTATTGAGGTATGTTACGTGTCTCACCATACCTTCCCTCCCTCCCCCCCACCCTAACTGTATGCTTTGGCTGTTATAACCCCATCCCTTTTAGACCTCTTATGGCTTATGTATGAAAATGTGGATATGGTAGTTGCAAGGGTCCTCATAGGTTAAAAAAAATACACTTCTCGTATTAATTACCATAGGAAATCATTCCTGAGAATAGTATGTTTTTTGACTTACCAACTTCAGAGTAAACAACAAGAAGAACAACAACGGCAGCAAAACAGTGACAATGATAGACAATAGTTGTCTGAGTAAAACAACAAAGAAGTTTTCCACATATATGGAATTCGATACAATCCTCGATGCCTAAAATGCCTTGGATCAGCGCCAATTTCACAAATACCTATTCAATTTGTTGTTAGTGTTGGGTTTATTGCTTGGTTGCAGGTTGATGATGAGGCGATGGACTTGAACAAAGAGCTTATGTCCAAACTACTGGAACTTGATGATGTTGATGCTGTTTATACTGATCAGAAGTGATTAACCAAGAGCTGTCAATTATCCTCTGTTGAAAATGAAGGCAAGCTTCCCATTCTCACTCAACATTAACCATCATCATGTTCGATTGTTCTGCTGTGAGAAGTGTGTCACATTTTTACTGTTGCCCATCCAGGAAGATTTCCATGATTTCTCAGTTAGGGATGTTAGGGATTTGTCATTTCTACATTTACTGATTTACATAGTCTTGGGAGAAGCTGGTCGGTATGATGGGTCCTCTATTATTCTTACCCTTCGAGAAATTCTTCCCAAAAGTGGATTCTGTTCCATCTTATGTGAAAGTTATATCAAAGGAGTTGGTAAGAGATTCTGAATATATGAAGGGAGTTCGTACGGAATTCTGTTTAGTGCATGGCCACCGCAAACTGATCAACCTGTACAGCTGACCGGCTGTTGGCACTGATTTTAGGAAAACTTAGATGAATTTGGCTGCAAATATTTGGTTACCTTCAAGTGGTGTTATTTGGTTAACAGTAGTTAGCATTTTCATCAAACGCAGTAAATAATAACAAAACTTGGTTGCTAGGAAGTAAGCTCATTTGCTATAAAAAAGATAATCACATATAAAAAATTTTGTTCTAGTGTATTAGCAATCTATCCAAATTAAAAATGCTCTTAGAGCCGCATTTTTCATTGTCTGCCAAGAATGATGCTACTGTCGTATCTAAGTCATCTATTAGCTAGTTTAGTACCATCCTTATTTATTTAAGACATGAAAAGTTATTTGGATTGAAAATTTATGCAGACTATTATAGTTAGACGAAGAATCGCATCATTTGCATCAACTGATTACGAGAAAAATCTGCACTCGAGAAAATCTCTAGAATATGTGCACGTCCAATCTTTTTGGTTTGCATATATCTTGAATCTAATTAAATGTGCTGGCCACAAACACGTTATACAACCTAGAAGTTGATGCTCAGCTGAATTTAATTAATACATCGCCATTAAAATTTCAAGGCGGGTTGGATGCTGAACAAAAGGGATCATGATGAACGGCTGAAAGTACCAAACAACTATCGTTTTTTTATTCAAAAAGTAATTCCTTACAAGAAGATCTACTTTAGTCTGCAACTAAAAACTATCACAATCATTGTCTACATACACATTCTTCCGCGACTGCCCCTCTTTTTACTTAGAAGACACAGGAAGACGTGACGATATATATTGCAACATACAGTGGTTCAACGAACAGATTCGCTGGTATTGGAGGTTGGCAATCCACTCTCCGATAGATGGATGTATAGATCCACTGCCCGGTGAAAACTTATGTACTCACGTGGATACTTGTAGACTAATTAATACCGACGCATGCGTATATGTACCAGATGGAATGAACTAGACCTGATTCCAAAGTGCATATATGTATAGCTAAGCGAAGATGAACGACGACGGCTGCATTAATGTAGGGTTATTTGTTTGGAACCCAGCAGCCATGAAGGCCATAAGGAAGGCCGTAGGGGAACTTGGCTCTGGCCTTCTCTTCAAAGCTAGACCCGTCTAGCAGCAACGCAAATCCTCCGCCGTTTTTGTCGCTAACCATGGAGATTACAACACCTGCATGGAACGTAGCAATAACACTGACTGACTACCTGATTTTAATTAAAATCTAGCTGACACATAGAAAATGATTAAGTAACATCCATGCCCAGTTAAATGGAAATTGAATCGAATATGCAGATAGCTCGCTCACCATCGTCCTCTTCTCTAGCTCCCGGTCTAGCCACGAAGAAGGGTTCCGATGGCACGGCGCCCTCCTCATACCAGCTCTTGGCTTTCTTCTTCAGTAAATCAATCTACATAATTAAGTTCCATTTAGAATTTGGAACGAAAAGAAACAATTAAGTAGGTACGTACAGAGGGATATGTGTTCGATGTTGTTGACATATACATAAATAAAAACTTGTTACCTTTGTGATGGTGTTAGGAAAATTGCATGGGCGTTGGGCTCCACAAGCATAGGCGTATCTGTACCTCTTGCCCAGGTGGGCAGGATTGATGCTGCACATGTCCATCCCCCTCCCATGTTCATCTGGGTCCAGCGCTGCCACTAGTTCTCCCATTGGCCTTCCATCCAAAGGTATTATAAAACGTCCTACCCTGAATATATAGTATATTTTAACAAAAATCAGGATTCAAGTGTTGGAATTAATTACTGGAGTGATAAGGTTGGTTATTTGTAAGTGCAAGTGATGTGGAATGTCACCAGCTGTGTGCGCTACTGATTTAATTTTGCAACTTGGGCAGCGAGGACGACTGGGAGGATACTATACTATACTATACTGCCCTACACACATACCATGAGAATGGTGCGGTAGGACGTAAATCCGATATATGGCTGCTGACGTGCTTTCCACTGCTAGCATGACTGCCATGGGCGAAAGATGGTATTCAGGTTTGGCAGCCATGAAATGGGCTTTGACTACCTTTTTCATCATTCTAGCTAGTGTGTAAGGTGACAGGCTAGACTAGCCTAGGCCCCCAAGCTCAGTTCGTACTAGGTAATCACTTGTCCATCCCATAACACTATAAACAGTAGCATGCAGATTGGAGATCCATGCATGTGTCTCTGGCATACGCACATTCCTCTGATCTCTTGCTGTGCTTGCAGCAGGTTTTCGAGTTCTTTTCCCCCGGCTTAATTACCTTAATCTACACATACTCAATACTTTTTTTTTCCCCCGAAGTATACACATACTTTAATTACAAGAGAAATATATATACGGCTGGCGGAACAATATGTACCTTGCATCAGGCAAGACATCCTCGCCTGTGAATGAGCGCAGGCTTTGCATCCTCAGCCTATCGAGTATGGTTGCGTCGGCGTTGTGCTCACAGCAGTCGGCGATTATAGCTGTCACCCGCCCTTGCTCATCTTCTTCTTCGTAAGCATTGATGAAATGGAATGTCACGAATAATGGCACCTCCACACTCGCCACCTTCATTAGTTCCATCATTATAACCCAAATCAGTACCGATCATCATCATCATGAATAATTAATCATGGGGATATATCATTGTGGTAATTAATCATCACGTAATCAGCCTACTATGGAAAGTAATCAGGCATACAACCACACATGCCAATATGCAACACGTTTTAATTTCCATGGTTAAGCTAGTGCCAGGTTCGATCAGCAGGGCCATATATATTTGCCAAAGACTGACTACTGAGGACATAGTGGCCCACATATGGTAATTAAAATTGCTTAATCCAAGAAAAAAATTGTATATTAAGGAATAACAACAACACTAAAAATTGGCGCATTTGCTAGTCGTTTTTGAGGACAAGCATCCTCGTAATCCAATATTAGCTATGCTAGGATGGCCCAGCCCACATGTATGACTGATGGGCGGTTAGGATTTAAATAAGAAAATGAGTGGGAGCCCACTCAATCAGCCAGCTGGATGCGTGTATTTGGCGGGGGGTGAGTTGATGATCAATGAGAGAGACTTACGATCTTGCCACTGGTCCTGCACATGACATGCATGAAGGCTTTTGAGTTAGGGTGCCAGTTGAACTTGTACAGCGGCGTGGGCTCCGCCCTCAGCAGATTCTGGGCGCAATACCTCAACGGCATCTCCGGCACCAACACGTAGTGCTCAGTCACAGGGAAGGAATGGACCCACCCCGGTGCTGGTCCACCCCTGCAATCCACCCTCCCTATCACTTTCCTCTCGTTGCTTCCCGCCTCCATTCTCACCACCGTGTACCCCGGCCGCACCAAGTCCGGCAGCAGCGTCAAGAACTCCGACTCCGTCACGATCGGATGCGCGGAGTGGATCAGCCCCCCAAGATCGTCTGTGTACTCGAACTTACCAATTGTCTCCAGGTTCGTTGGATCGATCATGATCGACCCCTTTATAGTCTCCGTCAGGCACACCACGCGCCCATCTCCCAGCTTCACCACCCCCGTGTTCGCATTGTCCGTCAGCGATTGGCCAGAGAAGAGGCTGGCCAGCTCGCCCACGTACGCCAAGAAGTTCTCCGGCTTTGGCACCTCAGAGAATTCCCTGTAGCAGATCTTCTGGTTCTTCATTGCGGCCTTGTATGCCTCCGATTCCATTTGCCGGTGGCCGGCGATCAAGCGGCCGTTCTCGAAATGGAGGCGGACAAGGGTGGCATAGCCATCGAAGAGGTGCCGGAAGTTGTACTGGCCGATGTGCCACAGACCCGGCCCATTCCTTAGGTAGGTCCCATTCTGTAAATGAAGATGAAATTCATCCTTATATTTCCAAGTCAATTAATTTTCCACCATAAATGTGGCACGAGTGGACAGGTGGCCATGCATGTGGCTGATCAAATGATTGCTAGTGCAAGGTTGGGAAAAAAAAATGTAAATCCGATGGTCCACATGCAAGGGCAAACATCATACATATACGGACAATACATATGTTAGAAAAATGGTGGGGTGGGACCCGTCAAATATTTAATGGGCGTCAGCAATAGTTGATCTAGACCAGTATCTGATTCTGTGGTCCAATTAGAAGACAATATACAGAACAAAAAATTGAAATATTTAACTCTTTTTTTTTTTGGTAGGGGGATGTCTTGATAGTAAACATGGGTCCCCACAAGCACATCCGCTAAAGTGCCGAATAATAATTCGTTAATTGGGATACTGAGACTGCGAAGTTAACAATGGAGATTGCGAAGTTAGCAATGGGGCACTCGGAATTCGATCCTATCTATCCTGTTAAAAAAAAAAAAAAAAAAAAAAAGCTGAGTAGATTCTTCTTTTGCAGACGGTTGCTATTAAAATCAAGGGAAGGTCTCGCCTTAGCTTACAGTAATAAGTTTTTAGAATACGAAAAGAATAACAGATCTTTGAAGGTGGTGAGGTTAGATGATGAACCCCAACTCGTGCAATCAAGATCATCTTACGCATCGCTCTAGAAAGTCAGCACCATTATCAAGTGCTCAATTCAAATAATAATAAAAAAATATTCAATGATCATTTTGTGTATGTGGATAATCAAAAAAAATCTGGGTGCAGGAATAAATCGCAGGATTATATATTTTCTAACGGATGTACTGGCAAGTATTATATATATTATGGATATAATTAATCAGAGAATATACATATAAAAAAGAAAAGCTTTTATATACCAGCCATGATGGGATTTGTCCTTCAACTTTCAGCTCTCCCTCCCACCTCTCCCGCGGAATACTCTTCCAAGCTGCCAGCTTCTTCTCTGACGACTGGGTGTCCTCCTTCGGCAGTGAGGGGATGGATACAGAAGGTTCGGTGGCGACGCGCGCCACAACTGCGTCGGGCTTGCTTTTTTTCGCTGGCACTGAGACGTTGGATGCAAACCCATTTGGTACCTGGCCAGGCTGGATAGAACCCCAACGAGGGTTTGGAAAACTGGAGTTTCCTACAGCTGCTGAGAAAGTCGTCATGCAAGCCATGCTCTAAGAGAAAGAAACGTGGAAGAATAGCTAACTAGCTGATCTGATGTTGTTCTATTTTTTATTTTATTTTATTTTTTATGTTGGAGCTCAGGGAAGGGAGTAGTCACATATATAGGGGATGTGATGTTTGGTTCTGCGAGAGTTGGAATCTCAAGCTCTTGAATACCCCCGCACTAGATGACGAATGGAGAAGGGTCGGGGTATTGGCCTCTTTGAATCCGAACGAAGTTACAAAAATGGCCCTACCATCCTTTGATGCTGTGATTTATTTATTTATTTATTTTTTAAAACTCACGCACCCACCCATGTGTTACCGCTGCGCTGCCCACAGGCACACGTACTGTGAATTTCAGGATGACGCGAGAACAAAAATATTTTAAGAAATGTATGAATAATATAAAATAATAAATATAGAGATGGAACAAATAGGAAAAATAATTATAATATTAGGAATAAAAATTAAAAAAATAAGATTCTTGGTAGGTAAATAAAATTTTGAGGAGAGAACAAACATGTTTCACATGAAGATGGATTATCGAAACCTGCCCTACATTTATTTTACAGAAATCCTGCCAACCCAAGCGCTCTAATTAATCATAGTCGTACAACTTCGTTGACTAGCTAACCTAGACAAGAGACATTCGGACCATGTGTGGACCGTCCAACCTAACTGTTAGTCTTAATTGGCACATTTATACGTATTTTTTTCCTTTTATGATGATTTGATCGGATCAAAGGAATAGATGCTGATAGATAAAATAACACATTGCATCTTGACGGAATTTTAGGCATAATTCCGTCATGCGTGCAAATGGTTGGTATTCTTGCGACCGTTTTACTTATTTGCCGGCCCGACCTTTAAATTATGGCCGTAACCCGTGACAATGAATATATGTGAAGTTATATTTGCTTTTTCGTTAACCCAGCAAATGTCGTCGAGTGTAGCTGATTTTTCCGTTGCAAGTAAAATAGCAACGAGAATCGGTTGCAAGTAAAATAGTAGGTAATTTGCAAATACATTTACTTAGTTTGATTATAATTGCAGATATACTTATATAATTTTAAAAATAACTAATAATATTTACATAGTTTGACTATAATTATAAATACAATTACACCGTTATGAAGTCATTACTATTCTATGACTATGAGTATATTTGCAAAAATATGCAAATTGTGTAGGAATATTTGTAATTTCAAAAATTTAGTAAGTATATTTAGTTTTTGCAAATATATTTACATAGTTTGCATATATTTACAAATATACACATGATGTGACAACGTCATAATGATGTAGGTATATTTGTAATTATAGTCAAATTATATGAGAGTTATTTTCAAAATTTAAATTATATAAAAATATTTGCAATTGTGGTTAAACTAAGTTGGTATACTTGTAAATTAAGGTAAAATAAATATTAATTGTATTCGACATTAAGCACAGCTAAATTTAATATTGGTTGCAAAAGGTTGCCGCATACAAGAAATTCCGTCGCGGCGCGTGCACAAGATCAATTTCAACCTAATAATTATATTTTAAACTAATGGAGAAAATTACCTCGTGTCGTTTACCTAGAGCTAGCATTAGCATGCTGTCAACGGCCCACTAAATGCTAATCACGCTAATGCAACAGTTGTTATTAAGTGGGACCTACATGATCTGTCCGATCTATCACCACCTGACAGTTGTGTATGCATCATCATGCATGATATGAATATTGTTAGAGAAGGGACGGGTTATTTTCATAAATATTCTGAGCACTGATGGTTAATTATTCACAGATGAATTAGAAAGACGGAAGAAGCCTAATTAATTAAGGTGTACTCGCAGAAACCAAAATTATGTGGAGTCTAGTGTAATTTGATAAAAGGTCAGAAGTAGAAGCGTCAAGTGTGCTGAACTTGCGTGTATGATAACCTAAAAGATTTTTTAAGAAAATAGTACAAGCACTAAGTCAAGATTGCCTGTTTATTGAGGAATCTTTCGGTAAGAATCCATAACTGTTAATTAGGATTTAGAATGCACAGTCTCACATTAGATCCTTGCTTTTCTTTTCCCCCAACGAGCCTTAGAGGTGAGTTCTATTAAGTGAATATTATTTTTTGTTCAAAAAGGGAATATTTTGGTATCATCATGATTTGTCATGCAAACACTGATGATGACACCTACGGGTGTGACTTGGTACCGAGTCGATCCGAACTCCCTCGACTCGACTTGGTTTCAAAACTAAGTTTAGATTTTATTTTTGAATTTTTTTTTCAAATTAGACCTTGTTTAACCTGACTCGATAAAACTTGAAACTAATACTAGATTTACACCAACCTAGTACCAAAACCCGACTTTGTCTGAACTTGATATTTTTCCTAATTTATTAAAATAGTTATATTTGTTTACGCATTAAGTATTTAAATTATAATATTAATAAAAGTTATTCCATATAATCATAACCTAATTAAACTGTAAAATATTTATTATAAAACCTAAATGTACATTTGTGTGTAGAAGTTGAATATATTACATTTACATTAACTTTATTTGCAAATAATTATAAATATACTAACTCTCTAAATTTATAGAAATATACTAATTAACTACGATATATAAGTCTCACTTTTATTAAACTTTGGATAGTGATTTCATGTAATTTTATTTACTTTTCTTATATTAATTTTGTAATAACATTACCTTGATTGTTATGTGTAAATTCATTGCGTTGATTGTATTTAGAATTATCTTTTAATTAAAGTCTAACTTTTATCAAAATTAAAGATACCATAAGTCATATCAATATATTTATATATAAATTATTTATGTGTTAATGTAATAATGTTTAAAAAATTTGTTATCTTAGTTGGTAATTTCAACTTTTATTGGTTTGAAAATACTGAATTTCAACTTGAAACCAAGACCAATGCCATTCCGGTCTGAACCGGACCTGAACTTCAGATTCTAATATTAGGGTTAAGGTTTGAGTTCATAAAAACCCGATAGGCTTATGGTTTATGTTTACCCAAATCCAGTACAACTTGATCTGAGTTGCACCCCTAGTGACAGCGAAACGCAAGGATTAAGAATAAGAGCAAGCCTGTAATAAGAAAAAAAGAGTGTAAGAGAAATTCGATGTGTTGATGTCCACTATTGTCTCAAAACTAGGCCTAATGCAAAATCACCTTAGTAAATGTTAAAATCCATGGTGACATGGTTCCTTTCTTGGTGAATGGTATGATTCTAAAAATTAGCGAAAATAAAGAATTAGGGTTCGAATGATGCCACTGTAATAGAAAGAAAAAATGACCTCAAATTTTGGTTGAAACTTGGAACAATATCTTCAACGGGTTATGGGACTCCCATACTTAGAACTTCGCTTGGAGGGAGTCAACCTCAAGGGATTGTCATGGGAGAATCATCTAGTAGAAGGCTTAGAATGAGGTAGGTAGGCCAAGTACTAACTATATACCATTTTCTTTTTCCTCCTAGTTGGCATTTGATTGAAGTGAATAAGGTGATTTGCAAACATACTTAGTTTGATCATAATTATAAATATATCCACTTAGTCTCAGAAATTGCAAATAATGCCCGTGTAGCTTGACCATAATTACCAATATATTTATATCATTATGGTGTTGTTACTTTACCGTCATAACATTAGTATATTTGCAAAGATATGAAAACTATATCAGTATATTTTCAATTTCAAAAAATTAAGTGGGTATATTTAATTTTTGCAAATATAAATGTAAATATACTCATGACATGATGGTGAGATAATGGCATCATAAAGGCTAAGTATATTTGTAATTATAGTCAAATTATGCGAGAATTATATGTTATTTCTAAAATTATGTCGGTATTTTTGCAATGATGGTCAAACTAAATGATTGTATTTGCAAATTACCCAAGTGGATATAATTCTCTTAAAAATACATGTTATCATTGTAAACAACACATGTTATCAATGCATTATTCAAAAAACTAAAATTCCCAAACGGCCATCTTTCAATGCTTATTATTAACTCAGATTCCTTAAGCACTTCGCAATTGGAAGACCTGATTTTGAATCAAGGGCCGGCATTTTGTTATTTGGCTACATGTGGAGTTTTTGCGTCTCATGAACAAATTAATGACCCGGGGTATATGCAATATTATACCTAGTACTTTCCCTAACAAGGGATTGGAAAAGATAAAAAGGAATCTAGATATGATTTGATACCCACCGTCCCTAGTGCTTTAGTGTGAAAACAAGATGCTTTTGCTGGTTCTTTTGGATCCCAAGTAATTATTATGTTGGACGATTTAATATATTCTTTAATTATCAAATTCATTGATGCCACATCAAAAAAATGAACTTTTTGTGATAGTGGGTGGCCCAACCTTCCCACTTTAATTTTATAATAATATTAAGAATAATATGGTGCACTATCTAAATGAATAATAATATGTGACGAATGCAAGACCCCATGGATTAATGCATTTCTTTTACCAATTTTCTTCTCTACAAATTTTATCTTTTGAGTTTGAAGTTTGAACCCCTCCTTTGTCCTTTGTATGACATATATAAACGTTTGTCTATTCTTAATAACCCTTTGCAATATATACATATATAAATCATTAATTTATCATTAAACCCAGAATTTGTATTTGTTTTAACTTTATTTGTTTTGTAGGCTGACATTACCATTTCTTGGTAGCAAGAAAATTATTAGCATTGCTAACTAGTGTCTTTGGGAAAAAAAATAGTCCATGCCAAAACCATGTTGCAAGTTGCAACGTGTTGATTTTCTTATAGTAAATTCCCTCTTCCATTAATAAAATTATTAAAAGGATAAAAGCTTATCAAATGAACGGTAGAGATAGAATAAGTAATTGGAATCAGAGAAGAAATATCAATTACAAATTAATGACATCCGTATGAAAGATTGGCCACCCAAGATTTCATGGAGCCCAAGCTTCGGATCATTCTAGCTACCACTTGGTCTCCCTTGCCTTTGTTAAAGAAGGCAGAGCTTGTCAAGTCAGAGAGAATTGTGAGCCCTTGATATTGCGTGGAGCCCGCCACGCCTCGTTGACACTCAAGTACATCATCATCGTGTGTTGGGTGAGGAGCCTGTAGTAGTAGTAGTGTGGCAGACAATGCAGAGGTTCTCCCACAAGCCAACATTTTCCTAAATGATCTCCTCCTTATATATGTGTCTATACGTATATCGATGGGCCATTTAAAACGATTGATGAGATCGATAGGTGGAGGATGTCCAATCTAAGATTGGACTGTGTGGGACTAATCTGACGCTTGCTTACGTGTCATCGAGTTGGCATCTTGATCATATTGGTATTGGTGGCCGATCGATGGCACTCCACCAATATCATAGTTAACATGATGCATCAATAGCAGCAATATTAGCAGCTTTGAGGTGTGATTCAATGAATTATTTCATTGTTCTTCACTAGCTAGTCTTGTCCCCACTACCGACTCATCTCTTCATGGATTCGTCTGCTGATTGCGTCTAATTGCTTAATGCTCTCATGTGAGGCTCCAAATCAGTCAAAATATATGAGGTGAAAAACTCACCTTTGTGGGTTCCCTTCGAATTCTCATTTGGACTTTTCTTCCTCTTCTCTTAATCAAGGCTTTTATACTGTAGAAAATTAATCGACCGGAAATGTTTCTCTTCTTTGCTTATCACACTACTTCATTCCTATTCTTCTTTGAAATCTAAAACCACAGATCAAGCCAAAAATACAAGGAAAAAAAAAAAATCCTCTCAAAAGATAAAAGACCAGGAATTTTGCTTGGTTATGCATCGGATTTATCTGAATAGATGTAGAGCTCCATGAAAATAATAAATCTGTTGGCGTTAGCTAATTAATTCAAGAAGTGAGATTATTGCCCACCAATTAGAACGAAATATTTCACGGTAAAAATGGCCCCACGTAGGCCAAGCCATCTTCACTAATATTGGAGTCCCACTAAATTATACCTCTAACACGAAATCAATGTGGATCGTCGCAAGTGAAGAAAATTAGGCCAAAAGTCATCTGGTGAACATTGCAAACGACTGGTGAATAGAAATTGAAGAAGTGAATATGTAACCACTCCGATTCTTTTCGTCTCGTGTACGTGTACGCATCTGGAGTTGACCGCCCTGAATGACAAAAGCCTTCTTCGACTCTTCGTTTATGCATGTGGTGCTTTGGCACTTTACCTCCTTCGCAAGTGCCTCTTCAATCGTCCACTTCATTATTAGCTTTGATTATCTGTAAAATTCAACTTGCTGATAGAGATAAAAAAGTATAAAATTATTTGGAGAAATTTATTGGTAAAATAAAAATTATATAATAAAACATAATTAAAACATAAAAAATTACATAAAACTATCATCCAATGACAAATAGAAACACATATATTGTAGCTCAGTGTTATTATATCATATATCTATAAAGGAATTTTTAATATGCATACAACGTTTGACTAAGGTTACATCGGTGTCCCTGAGTTTGCCAATATTGCAAATATGCCTATAAAGTTTATATAAAATTGCAAGTGTGTTCCTTCGTTATGACACCGTTGAAATTTTTTATAAAATAACAATAATACCTTCTAAGCCAAGTGATACATCTACAATTTTTGCAAATAGTATAAGCATATTTCGTAGAAAAATCTAAAATAATAATATATGTAAAAATATATACAATAATGAAATAACAAATATGTCTACAATATTTGAAAAATTGCAAATGTATCACTTATCTTAAAGGGTATTATTGTTATTTTACAAAAAATTTTAACGGCGTTCTAACTGAAGGGGCATGCTTGTAATTTCACGTAAACTTTGTGGGTATCTTTCAAATATTAGCAAACTTAGGGATAAAAAAATAATACTAGTCAAACTTTGCTGGCGTATTTGCAAAAATCTCATCTATAAATGTAAGCGTATTTGAGAAGTGATGAAACTTTTGAATGAGAAGTTTTTAGTATAAAAATTTAAAAAATATAAGAAAATGATGTGATGAATAAAGATGATAAAGTTAAAATAGATATGTTAATAATACAATAAAAATATATAAATATATCTAAAAATGATAACACTCGGTGTTAATTGAAATACACAACTTTAGCCACCAATGGTGTATCCTGGTTAGTCATGAGTTCAATTCTCCCCTCCTTCATTTAGGTGGTGTGGAAGTTTTTCTATTTCCTCATTTTAAAGGAGGTATTTGCAATTTTTTTCCTATATTGGATGTTATCAAAAATTTTCTTCTATTATATGAGAGTTATGAATGTACTTGAATATAATACGAATTATTATGATATACAAAATACTCATAAAAATATAAATAACTTGACGTATAACGTGTTTATAAAAAAAGCAAAAAAATTAGGTTAAATCATTGGATGCAGTCAGAGCCCAACTGCAACTAGCCACAGTTGAGGGGCCCACTAAAATAAATAACCTAAAATTTTTATTGCTGTTTATTTTACAAGTTTTGTATAGTGATTAATAATGGAATAAATATAAAAATTAATCTTTTAAACTCAAAAAAACTATTAGTATTAGAAGTCTTTATTTATTGTTTATGATTATATTTAAATAGTTTAACTCATTTTATTAATCTGTTAGCAACCCCAACTCGATCTGTGTATGCTCAATGAATTAAGTTTCTAACTGAGATTTTTATAAAATTTTTTTTATATAGATTATGATTAGTATCCAACGCACATACCTCGAATCGATTACGCGCTGCATATTTACGCACGCATACGGTCATAGAGGCAAAAACAGACGCAAAGATCCGGTTTTCAGCGCGCAGGATTCCTTCGGTTTTTTAACACGACCCGTTTCAATGGGCTTAAGTGCGGAGTCCCTGCGCACGTTCTAATCTGTCCCATTTGATGTTAACATTTGTTTGGTTTTGTGGCTTACTCGTTTAATTAAAATAAACCTATCAATCTTAGTGAAATGTTTTCATGAGGTCATAACCCAATTAATCATTTTTTCCCCTCTAGAAAATTACCTACCCAACGAAACTGTGTGGGACAGTGGCACCCACGTCAGCCATGGACTTCCCATAGACGCACGGCGGTCAGCTGTCGTCAAGCCTTCCCTCACGGCACATTACTTCCAAAATTCACACGCAAGCACTTAAAAATTAAAATATTCTCTTCTGGGCTATTTTAATACGAGCCCCGATTCACCCCACCAGAGCAGTCACCGGATGCGCCTCATATGTATTTTTTAAATGGATGTGTATAATACTAATATGTATATATATACATGTGGAAAATTATTAAGTAGGGACCAATTGCATCATAATTACGGTGCAACATACTGTAAATGAGCCTCATATAATCATGAACTTAACATTCGTTCTACCAATTGCATATAGAACTATTCACTTTATTAGCACATCAATTTTCAATGCAATAAAACACGTGTATATGCCTCATTTTAAAATGATACAAAATCAATATAGTAAAATAGTTTAATATAAATATCAAGTTTAAAGTAATATTTTTAATATTTAAATTGTCTAAAGTATGATGTTTATATGGAAAAATGGTTGTATAAAGTAATATTATATTTTAATATATGTAATTATGGTGCAGCCCATCCGCATAGGATATGTTCTCCGTATGCATATATATTTTTATGTATGCCTACCGTTCCCACTGAGATTAGTGTATACAATTTTTTAAAAAAACTTTTAAAACTATTTAAATGAGTTTTAAAGATTTTTAAAATAATAAATATGGCACATGGGAAATGCATATCTTTATTTTAAAAATTTTCAAAACATATTTAGATTGCTTTAAGAATTCTGAAAATTTTGTAGAGATCTATATGCGGTCCACATGTATGTAACAAAATTTTAAAAAAATCCATGTGGAACATCACAGCTGCCCCCTTTACATGGAATCAAGGCGCATTTTATACTTGATATGTTATGTACGTGCAATTGATATGCTTGGGTAATCGCAATTTCACCTTTATTTTTTTGGATAATTTGCAACTATATTCATTAGTTTGATTATAGCTGTAAATACATTTATATAATTTTAGAAATTGCATAATGTCCGCATAGTTTGGCCATAATCACGAATATAACTATGCCATTATGAAATCGTTACTATATTGTCACGACATAGTTGTATTTACAAAGATATATAAACTACGCAAGTATATTTGCAAAAAATAAATATATTAATTTAATTTTTAAAATAATAAATATACTCATAGGATTTGTGTATCTTTACAGACATATTCATACAGTGACATTGTAATAATGACACCATAATAGTGGAAGTATATTTACGATTATGGTCAAATTATATGAGAATTATTTACAATTTCTAAAATTATATGAGTATATTTACAAATTAATCTTATTTTTCTAATAAGATTTTTTTATATATATTAGTTTTACAATCCCGGTTCCCTATACTAGTTAGGCATGGCTGACCCGGCAATGTTTATGATTCATGAATGCAGGCATCAACGGAGGGAAAACATATCCGTTTAATCTTTCATATAGACGATTAACCTAGCATTGTATGTCCACTTGACTGTGTTTGAACTTCTCCATCCCAACATATAATCCTTCTCAATTGTC
>JAXCLR010000105.1:3245038-3266007 GCA_035584095.1 Annona squamosa
ACTTTATTCTCTTTACTCCTCATCATTACTCCTATTATATCACATCACTTTTTATTGATTTGACAACTTCTACTCCATAAACTTTTCCTCAAAAGTTTTACCTCTAACCAAACACACCCTTAACATCATAAAATCAATTTTTAATTATTTATATGAGTTTTTAATCATTACATTTATTAAATATTTATTGAATTAATATTAGTTCTATGAATATTATATTATTCTAATCTTTTTTTATAAATATATTTTATCGTATTGAATATAATATATGGATTTGATTTAAAAAGAAATAGTTGCATTTAACAGTTTAAATTTTATTCATAGACACGAGTTATAAAAGAGATTACATATATATTCAATAAATTTAATTTTTCCATACGGCAACTTTTAATATGAAAATTAGATTAGAAAACGGTTGAGACTTTTTTTTTATTAAACATCACAAAAATGTAATTCTAAAAGTTCATATTGCTCTTCATAATTCAGGTTCGTTGCTCAGGTCCGTTCATTTTGTTGGGTAATAAAAACTAAAGTTTCAATAACAAAAAAAAAAAAAAAAAGGTTATGTGATGGATATATTTTCATGCCTGCCTGGAAGAAGCTGATCAGATTAATTAAAACAGAAATACCGCGTAAAGTCATGAGGCTGACAAGATGATTAGCAGCGGAAGGCGGATTCATTTACTCGGTGGTCGAATCGTTGGCTATATGTTAATGGAGGATTGGCAGTATCGCGGCTGTCGGATGCTTTTTTTGAACCTCATCTTTACGATTTTAATATGCCTGGCCTTCGGATTGTAACTACAAATTTTACGTTTTTTGAGCAACCAGAGTCAAGCAGCTGACAAGGATTCAGCTGGCAAAAGCATGCGTGAAGACAAATCCCTCAGAGCATTTTAAAATGAGAGGTATTTTTCTAATCGTATCGCACTATTATTATGCATATATCAAGACGCCAACGCTATCACGTAATGCCTTCAATTTGAAAGAAATCATTTTCTATTACACGAGTAAAATTATTTCTTAGTTACTTAAGGTAGATTTGGTAATAAGTAAAAGAAGTAAATTTTTGTAAAGAAAAGTTTTTCAAATGAGAGAGCTGTGCGATGTAATTGGTGTAAGTAGTTTTTGAAAAGTGATTCGATCATCTTGTTGCATGGTTAAAATATCAAATCTTATAAAAAAAATAATGAATTAGTAGAAAAGAATTTTATTTTTACTTATTACGAAACAGATCCTTAATGTACGTATGCTGTGATGTTTGGATGATGAATGACGCAGAACAGACTGTTATGTTTCTTTTTCTTTTTCTTTTTTTCGAATTGGAAAACGTAACAACTTATATATATCTTGATCAGATCGCATGACATATTTGCACCGGCCCTACGTATATTAACCAAGCTAGCTCTCCTAAATTGAAAATGTGTGGTGTTTAAAAGCAATTTAAATAGTCAGCGGATCCATGATTGGAACGGTTAAAATTTAAAATGTCCTTATCTTAGTAGTGGAATGTAACTGCCCCATATGTAACCACTTTTGCCATGCATTTTCCTGATTTCATGGGCTAGCTAATTATCGTGTGGCATGCCGTAGAAGAAGATGGTGGAGGCCTACGATGACAAGAAGATGATGGCAGCATGAGCGGGACACTGCCTGCCGGTCCTTGCGCAAGAAACAACACTCCGAATTAGGAGAAATAGTCCTGACAAGTGACAACAATATTTCGTTATTAATAAATGAGCCAGAGATGCTTGCTTTATGCAATGACAAACATCTTTTAACAACGTTGGATTATCCAAATTTTTTGCCTCAAGCACTCCATCTAAAATATAATTCTTGAAACATTAACTGTTCATAAATAGGAGAAAAGGGGAGTTCGATTCTAATAGAAGCAGCAGGTAAAGAGGTAGATTCGAGAAATTGATTTAATTATTAAAAGTTAAGATTTTAATCATTAAAAAAAATATATCTTTAGCTCTATAATATTCCTAGCGCTGAAGAAGAATCGTCATACCTAGCAAAGGTCAAATATATATGGGGAAGGATCATAGGGGTTTAAATGTCCCATAACGTACGTAGTGGTGGCCGGGGGCCACCGTGGTACATGACCACCGTCCAAATTAATCCACGTTGTCCGTCCATGGGATATAGTAAAAGCGAAAAATGGTACATGGATTGAGTGACAGGCACCCACCTTAGGAACTTCCAGCTGATGATGATGCTTATGGAACAATTTTAAGGGATATGTGTTATCCTAGCTAGGTCCACTTAGAATATATGTGCATTATTAATAAAAACCACGTTGAATTGAGGCTACGGGACCGACCAGTGGTTATTGGATAGCCAGCTAGCTGGCTTGTGCTCACAGCATGAACATATGTGCTGTGTAGCTTGTAAGCTGACTACATTATTATTATTATTATTATTTTTAGTATTTATACATTCTGGACAACTGATATTATAATAAAACACATCCACAACTCTTGCACATAAATATTTTTTTCTATATAAATACTTTCACACTACGTGAAAAAGTGTAAAACTACTTTTGTACAAGGGAAGAAATTATAAAACTACTATCCACACCATGGGGGAGAATCAAACACTTCACCAACGCAAACATGCCGCCAGCTTTACCACAAGAGAAACTCCTTAGTGGCAATTGCATCCTTCTTTAGTTTCTTTATATAAAAAAATTAATGAGATGGTACGGGTTAGATATAAATTATTTACATCAGCAAGAAATTAATGTTCCACCACAGTTTTCGAACCTATATTTATGCATAGGAATAATATTCGATCTGGAACTAGCCAGCTAGTGGCTAGCTAGAAGGCTTTGATGGGAATAGGATGTGAACTCTCTCAATCATAAATTTCAACTCTCTCACCCACACGTACATGTACAGATATTCTTGTACAGAACATGTTGTGGATGCACTTGAATTGGATCTTTTCTTCAACCCACTCAAGATATATATGGTCAACATGCATGATCATCTTAAAGAGCATGAAAAACAGTACCGTCTAGATATGCACTTCTAATTCGTATGATGCTTGAGAATCGAATCTTAGTTTTTTCTTGATTCCTCATTTGAGTTGATTTTCTGGCTTTCAATTCAGTAATGGATTTGTCTCCATCTTCTCAAACCTCTCCCAAGCTCCTTCCCTCTGTTACCTTAATAATGTCATTGCAGACTACTCCCATGCAAGACGTTGGTGATGGTGATGGTAATGGTAATGGTACTGGAATGAATGATTTTGAATAATTTGCCTTTCCATCAATCTCGCGAATAATGGGAGTTGACTGGCCTTATGTTAATAATTTCACCCATATTTCTTACATGTGTGGTCCATCTTTTGCATCTTCTTCTTTGGTGCGAGTATCTCTTTCCAAATAGATAATCCTAGCTAGAATCAATCCACGCGTGCATGGATTTGAATTCTACATGATTATTTGTCCTGGCCATTTAAGGCCTATTTGTCTCGTTGTCAACGTAATAAGCTTCTGCATATGCGTTTCTTTCTAGGGTTATGAAGTCGTTCCCGTGCTTATGTTAGCGTGAGCTAATTTATATGTATTTTTATTTTTTCGTTTTTCATAAAAATATTTTTTCAAATGTAGTTAGTTTGTATATCAAATTTTATAATTTTTGATAATGCATATATGCATATTTTTATTTTTATTTTAAAAAATTTGAGGGGGCATTTAAGTCACTTTCACATCTCAATAAACATTGATTTTTTAAAATTAAGAATATATATCCAGAAATTATAAACTTGGGTATATGAATTAATTAAATCTACTTGAAAAACATTTTCAAGAAAAATAAAAATTCAAAAATACTCATAAATTAGCTGAAGCCAACATAATTTTATGTTAGATCAACCTAACAAGATCATAATGTTTCTTTATATTTTTCATCGAGTAAAAAGATGAATCAAATAATTTGGCTAAGGGACTATTATTTTAGTATAATATTAAAAAATTGCATATTTTGTTATGATTTAATATTTTGATTATCTAAATATTTTATTTCTTATCAGCGTCTTTACATTATAATAATTTTCTAGTATGATTAGATATAATTATTTATGGGAATTATTTTAAGGAATGAAGTTTCATAGAAGTGATATCATGAAACTCTTTCTATTTTTGAGATGCTGATGAGTAACGTAAAATTTAATATATTTATTATATTTAATAATATTTTTTATTAGAAAACCAAATTTCATCTAAATCCATTATATGCATAGACCACATTTATTTAAAAATAGATACATTTATGTGTAAGTTAAAAAAATACTTAGATCTATTCATGTAAGTATTAAAATGTAGTATTATAAAAAGTATTAGAATGTAGTAATACTTTATATAATAATTTATCCAAATGGTAGTAATATTTTAGATAGTTTAAATATTGAAATTATTATTTAACATTAAATCATTTTATTATGTTGATTTTACACGTTTGCAAATGAAACCTATATACAGTGATACTGGACAAACAAAATAATTTATATAATAATATAAATGATGCTAAATATAATAGGTGAAGTAAATTTCTTCTCAATCATCTTAGTATTAAAAATAGAAACATGAGTTTTATAGAAGTATCCATGAACTATTTTATTTATTTTATTTTTATTATTTCACTCTTGATCATTATCTTATCATAATCATCTACTATAACAAAACTTTGTGTTTTTTTTTTCGGCCAACAACAATGGAAACAAATATCGTTACCACCGTTGGAACGCATTTTCTTTTTCGGCAACGAAATGACTGCAATTCTGACAATTGAAAAACATAGTCGAAGGTAAAGATATATTTTCCTCTCCAAAAAAAAAGAAAGATATATGTTCCCTTCGAAGGTGCATGAAATGGGAATTGTCCAACTGTGACAAAATTTGTAATAAACTTTTACAAATTTTGTTGCTTGAATAAAATGCCAGTGTTAGCAAAATATATTGACATACATTTCATCAACCGGCTAAATATTGAGAAAATAAAGCAGAAGCGTGGTTATCTTCTGTAGATAATGCACAATCAAACGGGCTTTTTTTTAATAGTAAAATCGGCTTTAATGAGTGTATTAACTATTCCTCTTGATCTCCAAAATAATTTTGTTTTTCAATAATCTTCTTTTTCCAGTCCACGTCTCTCATGCATCGACCTTGTTTTCATTTTCAATTTTATTTCTATATACACATTTCATTATCATCTTTTATTTAAAAAATATATCGATATTTTCCACACGTCTTTATTTACTTTAATTTCTCTTATTCTTTCTTAAATTTTGCTTCTACTTTCCCTCTTCAATCCATCGACCTCACCAAACAAACACACTCAGAACCCCAACAGACCAAAATGGAAGATTCGAGCTTGGCTTGATTATGCATCCTACATGTATATTTTCCAATGCGTGGACCACTCAAAATTAGTCTCCACGGGCATCATTTTGTTTTGGCGCATATTAGCATGACTGCCTCCCGCCACCCTCCCTTGCCAGCGCTCGAGAACAGGGATGAGGGATTTTTTGAAACTGCCCTAAGGGAGGTGTTTACAACTTTACATTGGCGTATCTGCACCAGTGAAAATCCGATTAAACTAATATTTTTAACTTTCACAGTTATAATTATAATAATTTATTTTCTTTATTTTAGATTATCTATAAATTGTATTTTTAAATTTTCATGAAAATAAAGCACCTTAATATAAATTTTAATTGCAAATAGAACCATCTAAATATATGTGCAAACATATTTTCGTTATACACCTTCATGCAGGGGATTTTGGTAACATGCTACAGGCCATATAGGAACAACTATTTGCCGACTCATTTATCTTTTTCTGAAAAAGGAATTTTTACAACTATGCCCATAAAATTTGACCAATACTGCATTCGTGTCCCTAAATTTACTGAAATTACAAATATGTCAATGAGGTTTATATAAAATTGTAAGCATGTCATTTTCGTCAGAATACTATTAGATTTTTCTGTAAAATGATGATAATATTCTTTAAGTCAAATGAAACATTTGCAATTTTTGCAAATATTGTAAGTATATTTATAAAAAAATCTAAAAGATTAAAATAGGTAAAAATATATAAAATAATGAAGTAGCAAATATATCTATAATATTTGGAAACATTGCAAGTGTTTCATTTAGTTTAAAGAGCATTTAATTATTTTATAGAAAAATCTAAGAACATCCTAAATGAAGAGAGATGTTTACAATTTTATACAAATCTTGTAAACATGTTTACAATTTCGGCCGACTTAACTACATGAATGCAACATTGGTCAAAATTTATAAGTATATTTGCAAAAATTTCTTTATAATTTTACCTATATTTGATTTATGTACTATGTTTTATCATTTTTAGTGATGCATATATATTTTTTCTGAATTTCAAATAATAAAGATATTTTAGTCATTTCGTTTGAACTTGAAAGAAATATATATTTTTTAAAAATGTTAAAACTTGTTATATGGTTAAATGTACTTACACTTAGAACAAAGTTTTATTAAAAAATTAAAAACGTAGATAAGGGGGTTGGTTACATGATTGCTATTAATACCTCATTGCTTCTCCATATATTGTGCCTTATTGTCAAATCTTCAATCGATTCGCCGTTTAACCACTTGGATTTCCCCGGCCGATCTAGCTGTAACAACATTTATCTGCTAAAATTTCCTTTGGAAGTTAATTACTATTACGATATTGGCTGCTTTACTAGAGAAAACTAAAGAGCTAGATTGCCGAGCGCAAATTCAAGCTGAGTGCGTGGGGAAAAAAATTAAATGAGAATGAGATTTGATTTATTAATATTTTTAATATATAACAATTTTATTTTTTAAACTTCTATCCACATAAATTTCTTACATCTTAGTACACAACAATTCCTTTTTCATGTGGTCTCTGTGTTTGCTTATTTGAGAGCTCCACTTATGAACTTACTTTAAGCTAAAACAAAGTGGATTACAAATTTATTTTTTTATAAAAATAATGCTAAATATAAACAACAAAGTAAATTTCTCATCACTTATAAGGCGAAAATCTTAATTGAATTACATAAATAACATATAGCTTGGGTAAGACGTTAGGATTCAAATCGCAAAACTCATGCATGACACTCTATGAAACTATTATGATAGATAAGACTCCGAATTCTCGACGCCCTCTTCCTTTTGCGTCGGAGAGCGTCCACCCACCAGCAAACTGCTAACCACATACCGACCAACCACCCGTATGCCATGTTCTCCCTGCATATTTTATTAACCTCTGGGCTTATGGAGCCTCTTTTAGCCCACAAACGTGGCCCACCTGATGCTCATTAGCCTCAGCAGACAGAAGACGATCGACGATGATTCATCAAAAATAAATAAATAAATAAATAAATATATAAAAAGAAAAAAAAAGAAAAAAAAAAAAGAAGACGATCGACGATGAATACACTAATATTGTAGCGTTATTTGTTTGGAATCCAGCAGCCATTGAAGGCCGTAGGGGAACTCGGCTGTGGCCATCTCTTCAAAGCTAGACCCGTCCAGCAGCAACGCGAATCCTCCGCCGTTATGGTCACTAACCACAGATATTACTACACCTGCATGGAACGTAACATTAACTCGGACTGACTCTCTGGTTTCAACTAACATCTAGCTAATGCATATAATAATGATTAAGAAACATTAATGCCCGATTCAATAGAAATCAAATCGAACATGCAGCTAACTCGCTTACCATCGTCCTCTTCAGTAGCTCCCGGCCTAGCCACAAGTAAGAGTCCCGAAGTCACGGCACCCTCCTCATACCACGTCTTGGCTTTCTTCTCAAATAGATCAGTCTACACAATTAATTAAATTCCATTTAGATCAGTTTGGAATAAAAAGAAACACGTACGTACGTAGGGATATGTGTTTGGTGTTGATGATATAAATAAATAAATAAAAACTTGTTACCTTTGTGATGGTGTTGATGAAATTGCATGGGCGTTGGGCTCGACATGCGTAGGCATATCTATATTTCTTGATAGGCATCATGTTCACCCCCCTCCCATGTTCATCTGGGTCCAGTGCTGCCACTAGTTCTCCCATTGGCCTTCCATCCAAAGGAATGATAAAAACTCCTACCCTGAATATATAATACATTTTTCCACTAATCAACATTCAAGCATTATTGCCATCGGTGAAGGATGGTATTCAGGTTTGGTAGCTACGGCCTAGGAATGGGCTTTCACGAACTTTTCCATCGTTCTATGCTAGTGGATAAGACCACAGGCTAGGCTACGCTAGGCCCTGCCCTCAGACTCAGTTTGTACTAGGTAATCACTTCTCGATCTCGTTACACCGTATATAAACATTAACTTGCAGATTGCAGAACCATGCATGTGTGTCTGGCATATGCACATTCCTCTGATCTCTTGCTGCGAATGCATCTGGTTTTTTAGTTGTTCTTCATTACTTAAGGGAAGTATACATGGCTGCTAGAATAGAAACGATATATAACTTGCATCAGGCATGACATCCTCGCCCGTGAATGGGCGGAGGCTTTCCAGCCTGAGCCTTTCGATTATGGTTACGGCGGCGTTGTGTTCGCAGCAGTCGGTGATTATGGCCCTCACCCGCCCTTGTTCATCTTCTTCTTCGTAAGCATTGATGAAATGAAATGTCACGAACGATGGCACCTCCACACTCGCCACCTTAATTAATTCCACCCGTGTCACCCATAGCAGTATCAATCATTCGTCATCGTGGGGATATATAATTGTGGGAATTAATCATTATATTATTATTAGCCACAGTGGCGGAGCCACGTAGAGCTTAGGAGAGCAATTGCCCTTTAAAAATTTGAAATTAAAAAAAAATCTCTTCAAATTTTAAAAAATATAATTTATTTTCACATGATTGTCCCCTTAAATGGCATAATAAGAATTTTAAAAATATAATTTATTTTTATATGATTGTCCCCTTACATAGCATTATACCATCATTTATGTGAATTTGCCTCTCCTCCCCATTGGTAAAGGCCTTTGTTCCACTATTGATTAGGCTGATTATCAGCCACACATGACAAAATGCAACACATTTTAATTTCCGTTGTTAAGCTAGCCCCAGGTTCGATCTGCAGGGCCATATATGCTTGCTAAACTACGAATGCATGACACGGTGGCCCACTCGTCCTGATCAAAATTAAAGATGATTCTATACATGTGGATATACTAGAGTAATTAAGCCTCCGACCCAAAAACATATTTTTAATTTTTAATTTTTAATTTTTTTTCATAAAACAATTATTTTACATATATTTAATCCATACAATAAATTCTTCATTTTTAGAAACTTGTATATGTGTGTTTTTTTAATTTGAATATAAGGATATTTTAGTTTTTTGAAATGACTATATACGAATTTTAAAAAATGGTAAAACTTATTGTATAGTATATATTAAACATAAAAAAGAAAAATTTTAAAAAATATGTTTTTGTGCTAAATGCGTAGTTGCTTCTATTTATCCCCTTTACGGAACCATAAGACAATTAAAATTGTCCAATCCTTTTACTTCAAAAAAATGCCTAATATAAAAAAATATTGATAGAAGAGCTTAGCTTTTTAAGATTTTGTAATTTGTTTTCATGGTTTAGTGAGATTTTCCTGCCCATGCTATCAATTCTACTGTATGTAATGGCTCAAATCGCTTAGTTTACAATGTGTTTATTGTATTAATCTTGTAATTTTCCTGACAGGGTACTTGTTCTATTCAATCACCTAGGTAAGGACTCGACATTGTTTCACATGACTTGCGAGAATTTGATTGATTATGTTGCATGTTATCTATTTTTCCAAAGCGTTGTTTGCATGTTCTTTTCCCTGGCAGCATGCATTTCAGGAGCCAGAATTTTCTGTTGGGTTGCGAATTGAGATGGGGCTGGGTTAGGGTCGGAGGGAGAGTTTTAGAAATTTGGTTAGGTCAAGATTGGGAGGGAGAATTTTAGAAAGTAGGTTGGGTCAAGTTGGGCTAGAATGAAAATGGCTAACTTGAGCTGCCAACCCAACCCACTTGCACTCACAGGCGCACCATTCTAGCTCTACCATCTACTCTATCTTTCATTTGTTAATATATAGGATCGGATGATTATCGTACCAGAATGGAATGAAATATTCTATTCTCACAAAAAAAATTTCCATTCTAAAAAAATAAGAGTTTATTTTTTTCATTTTTAATATATCTTTTTAACAATTCTAATATACTCTTTCCTATTTCCAATATATAACAACATTTTTTTCATTCCGCATTTTCTTCTTATCCATATCGCTGTCAAAATTGCGAACAAAAAGTTGGAGAGAATTGTGAGCACTTGCTAAAACCGGATTGGACCCGCCAGCCGTTTCGGGGCTCCATTCGCCGATCACAACCGAAGAGATCAGGGTTCAATGCACCCGGGTAAATACAACTTTTTTTTTTTGAATTTTTTTTTTTTTACAAAACAGTTAAGATAAATATATTTAATATATATATCAATTTTTACCAATTTTGAAAATTTTTAAATATATTTTTAAAATTTTTAAAAATAGTGACATTTTAGTAATTTTAAATTACTAAAAATGCTACTGATTTTTAAAAATCTAAAAGTCTTCAAAAACAGTAAAAATTAATACATATGTTAAATATATTTAGATTAACAGCTTTATAAAAAAATTTTAAAAAAATTAAAAAAAATAAGTGGCAGTACACGCGAGTGTAATGAACCTCACTGCACTCCGCGCATATGATTGCAGTTCGGAAAAGGATGAAGTTGTATGCACTCCGGGTCCATATGATCTCAGCCTACTGAGAAATCAGCCTGTTCTTTCCCAGCTCAACTTCTCAATAAAAAACACCTAAATCCCTAAACCCTTGCTCTTTACCCATTTTGATTTTCGACGGCGAGGACCCTCACCCCTCCCATTTCTCTGTTCGTCAATTCCCTCTTCAATCTGACCTTGCTTCCGTCTTCGTGTGTTTCAGCTCTCCAGCTTCAGTCCCAACTGGTTACCTGCCGCAGCAAGCGAGAAATGAATTGAGAATCCCTACGTTTCCCCGTCGCAGCGAGTCAGCGATTTCCTCTTCATTTTTGTCTTCGTCTTCGTCTTCGTCTTCGTCCGTTCTTCCACCTTCAATGTGACTTTGTCAGCTTCAATACGACAGCAAGCCCTGTTGGATTGACGGAGCTTCTTGAGCCTTGAGGTATATTTCTAAGTCTCTAAGTAGGATACTTGGATAGCTGGATTAATTAGTCAATTATGAAACAGAGCTTAAAATTTAAACAATATTAAAACAGTATGTAAGCTGTGCGAAATTTTTCTGACGAGAGCTTTGGTTGGAACAGAGCTGGGAGATCAGACATTGCTAGTGGCGCAATTCAGGTTTGATGATACGCTTGTGCTGCTCCATATATCATGCGTTATTGTCAAGTCATCAACCGATTCATGGTTCAACTGGTTAGATGTCCCAGCTGGCTGTTATAACATTGATCTGTACAAGGTCAAACTACGCCATAATCCTTGTCTTGCTTGCTACACTAGAACAGAACTTGCTAAATTTTAGTTGATCATCTATGGTTCATAAACTTGCTAAATTTGGAAGTCAGGACATTTTTCCTTTGGAAATTAATTATCATCTACAAATTTTCTTGGTTTGTGCCGATCAATTTAATCTTGATGTATGTTTAATTCATAACTATTTTGGGAATTATATATGGTTTTGTAGATGCTGCATTTCATCTGGGCTACTGATTTGAGCTTAGACATTTTCGGTAAAAGCCAGCCAATTTGCCGTCATGTCTTCTTTTAGGGTTTTGGAGCCCTCTTCCCAAGTCTACTGAAACCTAGAAAAGAGAGAAAGGGACAAAGAAGAATTACATGGGAGGGACCATGAATTTCCATTTCCAGAACCTGCTGGAGCTCCCTACAGAGGTGGCAATGGCCTCATTTCCAAAAATACCCAGCTCCTCTCCCCCATTGGCAACCGCATCTTCCTCACCGACCTCACCAAATCACAATCCCAAACCTTCCCTTGCGAATCCTCATCCAACATCTTCCACATTGCTGTCTCCACTGATGGCACCTTCCTTCTCACTGTCGACAACAATCATTGAGCCCTCTTCATTAACCTCTGCCGCCGGGTTGTCTTCCATTGTCTCACCTTCGAGTACCAAGTCTCTGCTCTAAAATTCAGTCCTGATGGCTCCCTCATAGCTGTTGCTGTCGGTGAGCTCCTCCAGATTTGGTGCTCCCCTGGCTTCTGCAAGGATTTCTTCCCTTTCTGCCTCCTATGGAATCTTTTGATTGCAACGGCTCCATTACTGCCCTTGATTCGTCCCCTGACTCAGAGTATGTCCTTGCTGCATCAAAGGATACAACAGTTAGTTTGTTTTGTGTGAAGAAATTGAAGGGCTTTAAGAAGCCTTTCTTGTTCTCAGGGCACTGGGGCTATCCAGTTGGCACCTTTTCTCAACAGAGAAGAAGAGACCTGATTGTGTGTACACAGTCTACACAATTTCATGGGATGGTGCAATCTTCTCTTGGAATTTCAGCAGGGAAGACACTGATGTGGGCATGTTAGATGGGCAGGTGTCTGACCCTCCTCTAGGCACACTCGAATAGATACTCAATGAAGGGTGCTTATAGTGTGGGTAGGGGTGTTAATGGATCAAGTTGGAGCCTAATCCTAATCCTAACCCATGTAAAATATCTCAACCCTAATCCGTTTATTAACCTATTTAAAAAACCTCAATCATAATCAATTTACAACCCATTTAATAAACGTGTTGGCGGGTTGTTAATGGGTTGTACAATAAACAACTTGAAGGCTTAAATTCTACAAACGATGATCTCATAAGGAGAGGCGAGACGGTGTTGTCGGTGTAGGGAAATAGGGTAGTAATGGAAAAATAGAATTAGAGGAACAGTGAAAAAATGAAAATTAAGTGGCAAAAGAAAGACTTACCAAGGAAAATAACTAAGGAGTTTATATTTATATATATAACTTTAATAGGTTAAACAAGTTAAATGGGTTAAATGGATTGAACGGGTTACTAAATGGGTTGATTGATTATAAAATCTCAACTCTAATCTATTTATTTAATTAAATGGTTGAATGAGTTGGCTAATTGTAACCTATTTATTTAAAAATTTCAACCTAAACCCATTTATAAACGGGTTAGATGAGCGGGTTATCGGGTTGACCATGATCATTAACGCCCCTAAGTGTGGGTAAGAAGAGGAAGAAATTTTTTGTGGATGGTGATGGTAGCTTGGATAGCGGAGCTGGGAAATTTGAACTGCATAGGGGAAAATGGGAGCTTTTGTGGAAGGATTTCTTTATGTAGGCATCTGCAAAGTTAACAGCTTGTGATTACCATTGTGGTCTTGATTTGGTGGTTGGGGTTCTCTAATGGAGTGTTGAGGTTATATCAAATGCTTGATTTTGGCTGCATTCACCTGTTTTCAATTAAGGGTGCAACCTGGGTTGGTTCGATTCCGGTAGTAGTCTACCTTACCCATACCCTATTTTTAAAAAGCTCATCATACTCTACCCGCTTATAGGGTCAGTTTCTACTATACCGTATCCTACCTATCACCCATAGGTCGGTTTCAGTTCCGGATCCAAATTGGTTCCTACAATAACCAATGATGACATGTGAAAAAAATAATTTTTTGTGTTGTTTTAAATAATATAAAGCAATATTTATTTACATTTTAGACTTTAGGGTTTATAATTAATTTTAAAAAATATTTTGTGTTGTTTTAAATAATATAAAGCAATACTCATATTTTAGACTTTACAGTTTATAATTAATTTCATTTTATTGTTGTTTACATCTATTTCCACATTCTTTGTAACCTCATTATCCATATAATAATCACATTAACATCATCATTCATGTTATGATCATCTACCATTATAGATTCAAACCCTATACAATTTAGAAAAAAATAAATAAGGAAATCAAACCAACAATAATTTATTAGTGAATGGTAGATAGAAACTATTATGTATTTATTTATATACACATATTTATAGTTATTTACATATTAGAGTACTCATTTGATTACCCATCCAGATCGTTTCCAGGTACTCGACATGTGTACCTTACCCTTACTCTATTTAGGGGGTTGGGTAATAATTATTACCCTACCCCTATCCATGGATAAATTTTTTTACCCTGTTCTACCCATTTTAGGGGTGGGTTACTGGGTACCTATGGGTACCTTACTCAAGTTTCACTCTTACTTTCAATATCAAGGGAGAAGATCATGACTGCAGTCTTTAACGGGCTTAGGAACTGGCTGACATTTGGTTGTGCAAAGTTGGGGCAGCTGCTTGTTTGGAAATGGCAGTCATAGACATACATTCTGAAGCAGCAAGGGCATTACTTTGATGTGAATTGCATTGCATATTCCCCTGATGCTCCGCTGCTGGCTACTGGAGCTGATGATAATAAGATAAAGGTAAATGTTTGTTGGCTTAAATTTTAGACTCAGTGAGTTTTGCACTCTTTCCAAGAATGCTCAGTTGCCTTTTAAACAATTCATCATTGATAAACATATTCTCTCTGTCTCCTTTCTTTGACTTAGATGTAATAATTCTTTTATGGTAATGATCTGCACGGTTTAATAGTCGCTGAATTAGGCACACATTTTGGCCTTCTGAGAAAAACATTTTCATGGGATGGGCTTATTGTTGTGTTGAGGGTGATGCCTCAACAGTGCAGATATGTGCTGTTACTTGAACAGGTCCCTAATTTAATACTCAAAGCCATTGGTTGCTGCTTTCAATGAATGATTATGGATTATCTATCCTATCCCTCAGGGTGGTGTGTGTGTGTTAGGGGGGGGGGGGGGGGGGGGGGGGGGGGGGGGGGGGGGGGGGGGGGGGGGGGGTAAGGAATTTAGGGCTAGGGTGTTACATGCTTCCATGAGCATAGGCATTGTGGGAGGGCATCAAAATCAGAAATCAAGTAATCCATTACTCCGCGTTTCATGAAGATTCTTTGTAGTCCCTTTTCAGTCTGTTGTCTTCGTATCTATTTGTGTAATTTAAGCATGAATATTTGCTTGAAATTTACATTTTGGTACCCCCTTTGGCGTTGGGACTGTGCTTATGTTTCCATTTACGTAATGATGTTAATTTATGGACTGATTGTAGTTTTCTTTTCTTCTGGATAACATTACTGCATGTGCAACAACATACAGGTCTGGACTGTTTCATCAGGATTCTGCTTTGTTACATTCTCTGAGGTCACGGCATTCTATTTTACAGCCGGTAATCATTGTCTACTGAGTGCATCTCTTGACGGGACAGTTCGTGCTTGGGAATTGTTTCGCTATCAAAACTTTAGGACATTACTACTCATACTTCTAGACAGTTTGTTTCTTTGGCTTTGGATCAGAGTGGTGAAGTAATTTGTGCTGGTACCCTGGATTCGTTTGAGGTATGCATATTCTTTTCTTGGTGTTTTTCCTGGATTTGATCTGTAGCTATGAATTTCATGTTGACATTTTCATTATAACTGATTATCAGATCTTTGTCTGGTCATTGAAGACTGATTTTGTTGGATGTTCTAAGTGGCCATGAAGGACCAGTTCATGGCTTGATGTTTCCACCTACAAATGTAAGATGATCTATGTTTCATTTTATTTTGATTAGTGATACTCGCTTATATGTTGGTCCCCTCCGATATTTTAAGATAAATTTCTTTTCTATTTTTGTTTTTGAATTAGCTTATGGGTGTGTTTGGTATCTGATAAAACTTTTTTTTTCTTTGGATGAGGTATTTGATAAAACTCATGAATGAAAAGGTTTTGGTAAAAAAGTTTTTGAAATGGAAATGTGATATGGTAGGAGTAATGATGAGAATTAAAGAGAATAAAGTTAAAATAGATAGGTAGGTGTATGAAAATTAGGGTAATGATGAGAATTAAGGAGAATAAAGTTAAAATAGATAGGGTAGTTGTATGAAAAGTTATGTAGAAAAAATTCAAAAGGTGTAATGATTTATGATGACATTTTTCGCTTTTACATTTAGGCAATTTTAGCTTCATCATCATGGGACAAAACTGTTTGGCTATTGGATGTATTTGGAGGAAAAGGTGCTGTTGAAAGATTTCCCATGCACATGATTTTCTCACAGCGGTTACCGGCGTGATGGAAAGCAGTTAGCTTGCAGTACATTAGATGGGCAGATTCATTTTTGGGATCCGTTGAAGGTGTGTTGATGTACAATTGAGGGTCGGAGGGACATTGCTGGTGGCCGCTTCATGACAGATCATAGTTCAGTTACAAATTCAACGTCTGGGAAATATTTCTCAACCTTATGTTATTCTGCTGATGGAAGTTACATTTTAGCTGGAGTGAGTACCAAGTATATTTGCATGTATGATGTTGCAGATCAGGTTAGCATGTTCTTAATACCTAAGTTATCTGTTTGTCTACCATTGCCTATACATTGGTAATTAAGATAGTCTATCTGTTGGACTTTTGAAATCAATCTTGTGCCTGAGGTATCCTCCTCCTCCTCAAATGCTGTATACACCCGAGTTATATAAAAAACAATTTGGCCGATTTTTAGGTTTCAAAATATTTAAAAATGATCTCAGAAATAGTCCTCAAAGCATTCAGCATTTGCTGAAATTTGTAATCATGTATGTTACACTGACAATTCAGATGGAAGTGGATTGCAACAGTGTCCATGGCACTGGTGTGCCCAGGTCCCAGGAGGTGCCATGCACTCCTCTTGAAATTCATGCCTCCTAATCCATTTTCGACTCTTGGTATTTCAAAAATTTATAAATAGTAATCTCTTCAACATGCCCTCTGAAAAGAGCATCAGCATTGCTAATTTTTTTCTCCCATGATACTTAAATTCATGCCTCCTAATCCTTGGATGGAGTTCTTGACTTCCTAAATTCAAAGAAGATAACAGATGCGGGACCATTGTTTTTAATTGATGATGATATTAGCAATGTGGAGGAAGGTATTGATCGACAAATGAGGGGGAAATTTTGGGTATAATCTGCCAGGATCGATGCCCAACCGTGGATGACCTATTGTTTGAACAAAATGCTTGAGGATTGCCCCGACTAGAAGGAGCTGGGCAGCAGCCACTAGCCCACAACCAAGGGAGTCTTGGTGCAGTCTATAGACGACTCATCCATTTTCGATCCCACTGATCTCAACGTTGATGTTACGCCTGAGGTAACTTTTTTCTTCAGTCCTACTAATATCTCAAGCATTGCTATGATGTCCTACTAATCTCTCAATCATTGTTATGACTATTTAAGATTTTACTGGTTTGATGCTTGTTTTCATTTGCTAATGGCTTCACTGAGATGTGTTCTGCAACTCTTTTAAATTTGGATACTGTGAATATAATCTTTGAGTAGCACAGGATTTACTTCATATGCTGGTTGTCTTTAGCTGCTTATCTGCATGGTGTGGAGACTTGACACGGCATGACTTTTTCTTTCCTTGGAAATAAAAGTTGCTCATGTCACTGTCATATTCATCTTTTGCTTTTTGATGCTTGAAGAGTTTTTCCTTTCACTAAAGGCACCTCTACTGAGATGTTTCTGGTTGATGCAATATGCCATGAACCCATGGCTCTTTTTAGTTTGTATTACATGGTGATGAGTGTGATCTGCATTTCAACAGTTGCAGTTATTTCTGTTTCAGCCTTAACTTGCAGTGTGCTGTTTTCCAACATTTTCTGAACCCATCCTGTTAGCAACATCCTCATCTCACATGTCACATTCTCCTGTTCTCAATATCCTGCTGCTATGGGATTGAACTTTTACTCATTTAAGTTCTGGAGATGCATGTGTATGGGCTGTTTGTTAAACCGCACTTTTCTTTCATCATCATCATATGCTTTTTTCTCTCCTAAGTCAGCTGCATGAGTTCTCTTAGGCTTTAATGTTTCATATTTACCGGAATGCATTTTGAAAAATGAAGTATAGCAGGTTGTCCCTTAGGGTTTCCGTAGTTATTATAGTGATCATGAGGCATTCGTTATTGGCCATTCCTTCATAATAGCTAGGCATTTGTGCTCCTGCCTTGCATTTTCCATTTTACAAATGAAATTCTATTCGAAATACTCCAGCACTATTGTTGACAGCTAGCATGATTTTATTTTTCTGTCATTGATTATTCACTTTTAACCAACTTGCTTTATTTCCTCATATATTGAAGTATTTGGCTGTATGTAATTGCATGGCAGGCAGTTGATGCAGCTCTTGCAGAGGACCAAGTTCAGAGGGCATTATTACTTATTCTCTTTCTTAATGAAGATGGTCTAATTAAGAAATGTATTGTTTCTGTAAAACCATTGGATGTACCTGCTGTTGCCAAAGCCATTTCTTTCAGATAATTGCAGAGATTAATTGAGGCATTTGCTGACCTACTAGAGAGCTGTCCACACTTGGAATTTATCCTTGGATGTTGTCAGGTTTTATTTTCCTTCTTGCCCTATTTGAATTGAAGCATCCATTGCATGATGATGCGTATTGAATGGCACCATGTTCTTTCTGATGCAGGAACTTTGTAAAGCACAGGGTCACTCCATTCAGCAGAACTCCAGCACTCTGCTTCCATCCCTAAGATCCTTACAAAAGGCTATAGCTAGATTGCATCATGATCTTGCTGATACTTGTTCCTCCAATTAATATTTACTTTGGTATTTGACATCCTCAGGCGCCATTAATTGATAACAAGGTAATCTTTTCTGAAATTTAAATTTTTTTGTTTTTTTTGGTGGTCAGGCCCTGGGAGAGTTGGAACACCTGATGAGCTTGCATAAAATCTTTTTTTGAATTGTTCATGGGATCTAGCTGTACCTTTCTCATTTGGGGAGTTCATGGTCATTCCTTGTTGAGTATTTTTCCTCAAGGCAAAGCCCCTCTAGGTTTTCAATGCGCATATGTTAGAAAAGCTAATGATGATAAAATCTCATCTGTTGGTGGTGTTTTCTTTGAAGAGATGATTGTTTATTTATCTTCATCTGCAAATCCACATCTCAAAAATACATCTTGAGGCTATTCTTTATGGTGATTTCAAAATTCAAATATGCAATTCAAAGGGAGTATGCCTCAATTGCTGAGTTCTTCTGTTTGCCGTGCACTAGATGGTCTGATGCGTGAAATAAAAACTACTATGACAAATAAATAGAATGAAAAAGAGAATTGGGAAAAAAGTTCTATTTCTGTACCATCCATTTGGAGATTGGACCACTAATATTCATATAGTTGAAAAAATCATAATGATTGGATGAACCTTAGCAATTCATTTGGTAGTCCATGAAACATTCAGCCACAGGAGATTTATGTGCAACTTGGCGGATGGAAAATCTTTTCCTACTCCAGTCTGTTCTGGCGTTATTAATTTCTTTAAAACTCTCAAAACTCATTTTCATTCTTTTTTGTTTCTTATGGTGTGAGAAAAACTTGTCCTTGTGGGTTCCCTTGGAAGAAAATCTTGATATGTAAACTTGTTTTTTGATCTCCATTCTTTCATCAGGAATTGCATTCTTTGCCTATCCGAAGTCGGTGCTAGTGGAAACCTGGCCTTTATTATGTGATCGAAAGTTGTCATCGCCCTCTTGGCAGCCTTGTTCCACATATGTCTGGTTTGGACAATGTACTCTTAGTTATCATCATGATACTTGCCGTGTTCAATGCAATGGGATCCTGTTTTATGAACTTGGGTATGTTGGGTTACTTGTCCAATTTGGGCATCGTGCTTAAACCATTTGGCTGTCATGGCATTAATCATGAGATATCCGCAGGTTTGATTGGGATTGGAGAGTTAATGCTCTTTGTTGGGAAGCATGATTTTGCAGTTTCATCACATCCAAGTTGTCAATGGTTGCAGCTCCGATTCAGGCAAGTTGCTTTTCAGCATTGTGGACTCCTTCCTTTTTTTTGTTTTTTGACACAGTATATGTCAACAAGTGAAATCTTCAAGCATGAATTCTGCTAAGTCAGTGATCCTCATGGCCATTTTGTTCCTCAGGTTATTTATTTCATTTTATTTTTTGTTCTGTCTCAGTGCCCAATGAAATTTGGTTTGGGATCCATGTATAAATATGGTTAGCCAATTCCTGATTTGAGCTCAGCGATTTGTTTATTTTGTTTGCATTCAGTAATGCTATTATGCCTGCAGCAATCTCTTTCATATCTTGGTATGGTGCATCAACACTTTCATCAAACTCGTATCATTTTCACATAACTCGAGTGGATGATACACGGTACCACCGTATTCAGTGGAGCTACAATGAAGAGGTGTTTTTGGCTATCACAGATGTTTGCAAGCTAAGGTGCCTGTGCCAAAAAAAAAAAAAAAAAGAAAGAAAAAAAAAATTCTTGGAGATTTTTTAAATAAGACTGTTAATGTAGGTGACTGTTCGGGAACGTAGCGTGGGGGAGGATCATTTTTCTCATCTTAACTATCCTACTTTTTTCTATTTTTACTCTTTTATTTTCTCCATACAACTATCGTTTCCCTCTTTTACCCCTATCGTACTGTATTATTCTCACAATCCCTAATAATTTTTTCACTTCCCTACGTCCCATTTACATGTACCCATAGTTGTATTTAATCACTCAATCAAGTTTTATTATTTCTGAAGGTATTTTTTTTATTTTTTAAAAAGGATATTTTAGTTATTTAAAAATTACTTAAGTAAAAAAAATATAAGTACATCTTCAAAAATGGTAGAATTTAATTTATATATTAAATACATCTAAATTAACATGTTTATGAAAAAAGTAAAAAAAAATTAAATGAGTTTTTGGCTTGGCTAATAGGGTTATACAGATTATATAAATTTAAAAAATATGTGCACATTTCTAAGAGGGGTGATTCTATTAGCCCGGGCTAAGTAAATGGCCCACTTAGCCCACCTCAAAAAACTTATTTAAAATAATTT
>JAXCLR010000105.1:3275793-3287089 GCA_035584095.1 Annona squamosa
ATCTTCCAGTTTATTTCGTGAAGTTGTGTCTTCAGATTTCTTTGGGATGTTATTCTGTCCCCGAATTTGTAAGAATGCCTCAGATCTTCAGGTATAATATGTATTGAGATGGATGTAATTAATACCAATCAAAAAAAAAAATACATGGGCAAAATTGATGATTTTGTCATTTTTGAAAATATAGTAAAAATGAATGATTATATCAATTTCAAAAAAGAATGATTATATTTGTAAGTTTTTAAATGTATGGCCATATATGAAAATAAAGGTAAAACTCGTTCTTATATTTGGAGTCAACCCAACCATTTATTTAATCCAGATTAGGTTTACACATGTAAACACGATTTCCAAATAATCCCATAACTTTCTATTTGTTTCGTGTTATTTAAATCTCAATTGGGATAAATGTTGATAGGATAATTAAAAATACATACCAAGAAATCATAAATTATTTGGATTGGATTTGTCACGGTGTTGAATTATTTCCCAAGAAGTTGGGTGGGCATTATTAGTAAGAGAAAATAAGTGAACTAGTACCAATACCAACGGGGGATATATGAAACCATGGAACTGGAATCTTTGATTCTATTCATTTTTTAAGACTTTGTATGAACTTCATATTCTAATTATTTCCAAAAAATAATTTTAATATTTGGCTTATGTTAAATATTTATATTCCTTATTAAAAAAAAAATACTCTATATTTTTTGTGTACCCGCGGATGGGTTTTGGCCTGATGAGAAGTGAGAAGGCGTGGAGGCCGCAAACTAGTTTCGGGCAGATAGGATTGGTCAGATAACACAACATGAGGGGTCCCCACGCAGCAGGAAAATCGAGAAGATTGGTGGCCCCACACTCCAATAATTCTTCGACTACCAGCCGCAAATCTTGAAGAGGGAGAGATAAAAGGTCGATCAGGCCCACTACCCCTTGGTTCGTGCATCTCTGCCGTTGATCGCTTTCAGGACACGTGTCGTCCTCTAAGTGTGCCGACAGTCGCTTTCAACTATCTTCCCTCCCTCCCTTCTGCTTTGGATGCGGAGACAGCGACTGGGACCGTCGAGCATCAGTTTCACCGCTGCTATGTAGTGTAGGTCCGTGGGTGCACCATCCGGATGCGCTAGGGTTATGCACCTCACGTTACCCATCGCTCCGGTCTCCAACTCCGTACACCGCAAAATGTGTCTGCAAAGACAACGGTACTCTGTTCTTCTTAGTTTTATGATCATTCTTTTGAAAATTACTTAATTAATTGATCTTTAGTTTCAATCCTCATAATCTAACACTGTCTTAAGTACAAGGGCTCTTCTACAGTTGCGTGTGACTTTTTTTTAATTTTTAATAATGATTGATGCAAAATTCAATTTACTTAGTACATTTAATATCATTT
This sequence comes from Annona squamosa, assembly GCA_035584095.1. Taxonomy (NCBI): domain Eukaryota; kingdom Viridiplantae; phylum Streptophyta; class Magnoliopsida; order Magnoliales; family Annonaceae; genus Annona; species Annona squamosa. The sequence continues at coordinate 3,277,184 of JAXCLR010000105.1, forward strand.
CTTTAACTAAGAAATTAAGTTTTATTGAAATCAAATATGTTCCAGGGGCTACATTTGTTTAAAAATAATTATATTTTTGTATAAATTAAGAAAATTATTAGATACATTCACATATGTATAAAAATGTAATATTCTTTATAATATTATTTATCCACATAATAATAATATTTTAGATAGTTTAAATATTGAACATACTATCTTAAAATTAATATTTAATAAAATACTATGTGATTACGTTGATTTTATAATTTATAAACAAGACTCATACACAAAACTATTAGATAAATGAAAGGCTTTTATGATTCTATAAATTACAGTAAATATAATAAGTATATTTGATTTTTGTCAATTATCAAAATATTAAAAATAAAGAATATTATATGTAAGATGTATATTTATGATGTTAATCTCCTTTAAAACTTTCATTCACAATAGTTAATCCAAATATATTTTAAAATTTTGACATAAGTTGGAGTTATACTTGAGTTCCAAAAGTAAACTTGTACTTAGAGTTACATTAAAACTTAAGAAAATAAAGTTAGAATTTTGAGGGCATTGACGACCATGCATGTTTATTTGTTGTGTTAAAAAATTGCAAACTCTAGTTTTAAAGGAATTATGTTAAATAGGATTTTTTTAAAAAAAATTTAAAGTTATGATCTAATTAGCTTATTTGTCCATACAACTCTTTATTAATTGAATTTTTTAAGATCTAAATCATTTATAATATTTACCCACTCGGATTTGTTTATAATGCAAAAAATACATATATCAAAAAATTTTCTATTAGCATTGATATATTTAATTTCATAAGGCACTAAAATTTTGAAACACATGAGTTTCCCATCAAAGTAAATTTTGACACAATATATGAGTACCTATTAATGAATATAATTAACGTTTTTTTTTTAAATTTAGAAAGCAAAGGGTCGCATTAGATCAGCACTCTTAATTTTGAAAGCATTTAAAGCTGTAAAAATATATTATAAATAAAATGCAAGAAGATGAAAATAAAGCTCACTATATTTGCCAAGGTAACCACGCTTGTCAGCTACCGGCGGGCGTGCATACAAAGGGTGTGTTTGGCAATTTAGAAAAGTTGTCAAGTTAAAACTTTTCAATCTAAAATTTATTACTTTTCATAACTATTATTTTTAAATTATTTTTTACATATTTTTCTATACAACAATCCTACTTTTTAATCATTTCTACATAACTACCAATACAACTAACTTATTTATTTTAAATTTATTTTCTTTACTCATCATCATTACCCCTACAATATCACATCATTTTCTACTAGTTTGACAAGTTTTACATAAAAAACTTTTCATCAAAAGTTTTCCAACTTCCCAAACACACCCAAATTCTGCATTTGGATGGTACAATAGATGACAATTTTATAAATTGGTCCCTTTGTTACGGGAATTTTACAATTTCCCTTGCTATGGAAAGTTTTATAATTTTCCCGTGTGAGGTGTAAATGTGCTTAATGGTAATATCAAAATGTCATGATGTATATAAAATATCAAAAATAAAATAAAATCTCACCATACTTAGAAGTAGCTGCTGCTATTAGAATTATATTGCGATTATCCGATGATTGGATGGAATGAATATCCCGTTAAATGAGTGAAACCCCTGTCGTCATTATATTTATTTCTGGTTAGTGGCTTGCCCATCAAATTGCATGCTCCACCAGTGGCTTTTGATTCGCTTCTTCTGCGGGCACACTTGTCGAATCTGGGTTCACAGCCATGTCTTTTCCCAGGCATCTTTTCAATTTCCACCCAAAATGTGTGACTTTTGGAAGGGTGATAATGCAGTCTAGGTTGGAGGTATAGGTTTCCATTTTAATTAGCTAGCTAGGTGTAACGCTGATGTAATAACAACCGTAAACAATGGTTAATTCAATTACCCGTTTGGATGATCGTCCTTTTCACCGTAGGAGACATCAAGTCAACAAACTATCCTCTTGGATAACCCATTATTCCATCTAATATAAAATATTTGGGTGTGCTTGGATGTATCCAGTAAAAATTTAATCGAACAAGGGACTTAATGTGGTTGTAAAATCAATGTAGATGTTTGATTGGATTAACTTATAGTTGGGAGGATATAATTCTCTCTTCTCGGAAATAAAAGAATAATTACAAGAAACTTTCTTTTCCGGAGTTTTTGGATGATTTTTTTCTTCTTTTTTTCTTTTTTGGCCCAGTTTTTGGATGAATCTTGAGTTGCCCAAATTTGCACTTTTAACTATTAAATTTCATATTTATACCAAATGACTTCTGATGGAGTCGAGGAAGGGGTCTGGCAGCCAGGGTGGCGAGGTGCAAAGGGAGGGAATACAAGAAAGAGTAAATGGACAACGTACGTTTGCAGTGTAAAAGGAGGACTACAAGGGTTCGGGGACCCTCCTGAAAAATTACAGGAAATAAAGATCTACTAAGAAAAAATTTATTTTTTTATTTTTTTAAAAAAAGGAATTACAAAATGTCCCTTGGTTAGGTTAGGGATTTAAGGCCGAGACCTTGTAAATGAATCCGAGATGACGGAGAAGAAAGAGACGATGGAGAGCAGGGAGAATTTGGGTGTAGCGTAGCAGTGCGGCAAGAGCACCATGATGGACTGACTTCGTTTTGTTTTGATGTAGCTATAAATTATTTGTTCTGATTGTGTTCTCCGTTTGTTATATGTAAAATTTTCTTCATCTTATTCATAAATCATGGTCCGTGACTTAATTCAGAGCAGGATTCATAAACCATTGGGGTGCCAAACCACAACAGGATTTTCAAATATCAATTAACTATTGATGGATTTAAAAATGAATCGAACTTGTATTAGTAGCAAAATCCCCCATGGTTGAGAATAGGCGAACTGATCTGGTGGTGTTGTGAAGTTTGCAAAATAGACGAGCAAAAGACCCAAGCATAAATGATCGTGTCCCCTTGCCCCCTGCCATAGATCAATGTCCTCAACTACTTTATTTATTAATTAACATTCAATGGATATGTTGATCCTGATATAATATTTAGCCAACGTGATTCTGAGTTTACATTGATTGGACTATTGATGTATTGATTTAAGTTCAGCCACAAGCCCAGCATCAAGCTTGGCTGCAAATTGACCTGAAACTGGATAAAGTTTTCTTCGAGCGGGTTGAGTTAGAAAGCCGGACCCATTTTTATTTTTTTTTTATGGGTATATTTACATACGCCGGACCCATTTTTTTAATTACTACTTCAAAAATTCGAATCTGTTCGTGAAATTCTAACAAAAGAGGCGTACTTGTAATTTTATGTAAATGATGCGTAATATTTTACAGTTTTGTAAAACTGGGGATACACCAATAATTTCTCCCAAAACTATAGAAGTGAGGATGAACTCTAACGCACATGCTCACTCTCTGATTAAACGTTTTCATTTACTCATAAATCCTATAAAGTGTATTCACATTGATGGTTAAGATTATATACCCTGTAATGAAAAAAAAAAAAGGTTATGTATCCCTATTTTTCAAAAATAATAATTGAAATAGCTGTACGTGTCTTGTAAAGGACCCAGCTGTACGCCTGTCGCTGACCCTTCGTTAAAAATGGGCAACCACTCCAGTCGGAGCAATTCACATATGTACACGTCCTCGAAGAAAGGGTGCGAAGGCGACCTCACAGCTACGTACGAACGTACGTTTTCCGTGCCCATGTTTTGGCTTGCAGATCTTTTATGAACCATCAAAACCCGGCTACACGCACTTGGGAAGACACGTAAGCTGAATCCAATCCGTTAAAATGATATTAGGTTCCATTCATGGCCGGAGGTGGGTTAATCTGTTCCGAAACCATGATCCTGTCCATTCAACGCAAGCAGATTCGATGGGTGGTTATGATGCAATCTACTTTTGCGTACGAGTAATTATTAATAGCGGTTTTATGGCTGTGGTCTTTCATCCGATTCTAAAAATTATTGTCAGAAATTGGGGCCACGATTTTGGGCGGTTTAGCTTCAGCAACAGTTATTCGAATCTTTCCAAAGGAAACGAAATTCAAATGAGAGATCGCTGCAACGGCTTGAAGGGTTTTTTGCATTTTAAATTTCTTTATTTGTATGTATTTATATTATAAATCTTAAAATTTGGTTGTTTTCATTCTAAACTCTAAAAATTTTAAATGTTTTTTTCATTTCAAACCTTAACGCATAAGGGTAATTAAAATCATTATTAATCAATACGAAATGTCAGAAATACCCTTTCAATATTTTTTTAAAAACCATATATGTATTAGAAGTGAAGTTGTTATTGGAACTTCCAATAATAAAATGAAGAAAGCTTCGGATATGTTTAAGAAGTGTGAAAAGCTTTATTATAAAAGTTGTTAAATTGATAAAAAAAAATAATGTGATACGAAAGGGGTAATCATGAGGTGTAAACAAAATAAAATTAAAATAGATAGATTAGTTATACGAGTAATTTATAGAAATGATTAAAAATATGATAGATGTATAAGAAGATGTGAAAAATAATTTTAAAATATAGTAATTATGGAGAGTAAAAAGTTTTAAATTGGAAACTTTTAGTTTGAAAAGTTTTTGTTAAAAACAAATATGCCCTTAATAATCAAGTTTAAAATGCAAAGTATTTTTTAAAAAATGTTGAAGGATATTTATGTCATTTTGCATAGACAACAATAGTTTTTAACGTCATTATGGGTTAGGGTTCAAAGTGTAAAGATTTAAGTATTTAGAGTTTAAAATACAAACGGTCAAACTTTAATGTTTAAAATGCAAATATACAAAGTTAGAAAGTTTAAATTGCAAAAAACCCACAAGGCTTAGTTATGGTTTTTTTGATAAGTTATGGTTTTTTAATATCTAAAGTTCTACACCTTTATTAATATCTATTTAAATGTATTTAATTATTCTGCTAAAATTTAAATATTTTGGCAACTTTACATATTATATACTTTTTTTAAAATTTAAAATTTGGTGTTTTACATATAGTCTAAAATGATATATAATTTTTTACAGTATCATAGAGTCTATTACCCTAGACCTAGTTGTTACAGAACTTCAAACCTTGATCCTCATGGACTCGTGCTTGGATTGGATGTGTTATCACTAAGCTTAAGCCGTGGTCACTACTTTCAAATGATATTAAAGATTCATAAGGTATATTTCGCAAATGTTAAAAGATGTCAAGTTAAATTTTTTACTTTCTATAATTATTATATTTTTAATTATTTTTTTACATTTTTTTATACAACTATCTTACTTTTTAGTCATTTTTTACATAACTATTCATACAATTAACCTAGCTATTTTAACTTTATTCTCTTTACTATCCATACCATAACATATTATTTTCTTTTAATTTAATAAGTTTTGTGCAAAAAATTTTCATTTAAAAGTTTTACAACTTCCCAAACACACCCATAATGCAGAAATTTCCAATTATAGTAAATTTGGAGGTATTTTGTATTTTAAACCCTCTAGCTTTGCCTTTTACATTTTAAACCCCATCATTTGGCCTTTTGCATTTTAAATCATAAAATTTTTTGTTCTTTTGCATTTTAAACTCCGACCCATAACAGAAACTACCATTAATTCATGCAAAATAATATAAATATTCTCCAATATTTTGTTAAAAAAATCAAATCTGTATTAAAGGTGAAGATGTTGTTGGAGTCTTTAAGAATGAAATAGATAAATAAAGCCTAATAGTCAAGTTTAAAATATAAAAAAAATCTTTTTTAATATTAGAGACTATTTATGTTATTTTTGATGGATTAACAGTAATTTTTAACACCATTATAGGTTGGAGTTTAAAATACAAAGGAATTAAAGTTTCCGAGGTTTAAAATACAAATAGCTCAACTTCAGATTTAAAATGCAAATGAGTAAAGTTAGGGAGTTTAGAGTGCTAAAAATCCTAATTTTGGCATCTAAGGGTGTGTATGTCAATTTAAAAAGGTTGTCAAGTTAAAACTTTTTATTTTCCATGACTACTCTTTTTTAATTATTTTTTACACATTTTTCTATACAACAACTCTACTTTTCAATTATTTCTACACAATTACCAATACAACTAACTTATTTATTTTAAATTTATTCTTTTTACTCTTCATCATTACCCTTACAATATCACATTATTTGACAACTTTTATTCTTCAAAAATTTTCATCAAAAATTTTATTCATTACCAAACACATTCTAAATAAACTTACATATTAGGGATGTGTTTGGTTGGAAGTAAAACTTTTGATGAAAAGTTTTAGATGTAGAAGTTGTCAAATTGATAGCAAATGATGTGATATAATAGAGGTAATGATAAGGAGTAGAGAGAATAAAGTTAAAATAGATAGGTTAGTTGTATGGGTAGTTGTGTAGAAATGATTGAAAAATAGGGAAGTTTGTATAGAAAAATGTGTAAAAATAATTAAAAAATAGAGTAGTTATGAAGAGTGAAAAGTTTTGGGTTGAAAAGTTTTAATTGATAAGTTTTAACCCCAAACAAACACACCGTAGATAGTTTAACTTTAGATATAGGGTGTGTTTGGGAATGGATAAAACTTTTGATGAAAAGTTTTGAAGAGTAAAAGTTGTCAAATAATGTGATATAATAGGGGTAATGATGAGAAATAAAGATGATAAAATTAAAATAGATAAGTTAATTGTATGGGTAGTTGTGTAGAAATGATTAAAAAGTAAGATAGTTGTATAGGAAAATGTGAAAAAATTATTAAAAAATATAATAATTATAGAAAGTGAAAAATTTTAAATTGAAAAGTGGTGAGTAGTCATTTTTTCTTTATTGCCAAGCACACACATAAAAAAATTTCAAAAATAAAAAAAAAATCATATAAACCGCTTGGAACAACGTTCATAGGGAATCACTCCCCGGGAACATAATTTTGGAAGTCACCTATCTGTCCGAATGGGCACGAGACTTGACGGTGGGGACACGAGACTTGACGGTGGGCATGATGGGGACACGAGACTTGACGGTGGGCATGATAAGACGTTAAAAAAGGAAAGAAAGATTTTTTTTTTTTCTGTAACAATTTTTAAAAAGTGAGCTGATAATGTAATATAATTGAATAGGAGTAAAGAAATAAAATAAAACAGATAAAGTGCTTTCAGAAAATATATGAACAACAATCGAAATACGAAGACAAAATAATAAATAATTAAAGTCGAATAATAAATTATATCAAAATGTCCGTCGCACCATAGGATAAAGTCCTTTTGCCAAATGCCAAATGCCAAATAGTCCTCAGTTTTGGTTATTAGAGCGTACAATGTTTTTTATTAAAAGCCTTTATTATTACGATTATATATTCTCAAAAATTAAAATTAAAGAAAAATAAGAGAGAAAAATTAGAATCAACAAGAACGGAAGAAAAGTACAAATTTTGAAACGATATAATCTCCAATAATAGTTAAAATTAAATTAAATTGACTTGCAATAAATTTTTGTTTCACACCGCCTTCCAGTGGCCTTACGCGTGGGGAGGGGAAATTTCAGTTGGCCGCAATTAATGATGAGGAAATTGCACGTATGCATGTCGGCGTACATGCTTCGTTGGCAGGAATAATTCAAGCCCTCATATATTTATTTCACACCAAGAAAGCTTATTATTAAGAAGTAATATGGTCTTTGCTAGAATTTCGCTTTTTATTGTTTAAAGGTAATTTTTAATTCAGGAATAATTTCAAATATTCTTGCTACATTTGCCCTGATTTCAAATGTACTTATCAAGTTCTGAAAATTACATCCGTGAACTTTTGTTTTTTTGAATGGGTTGAAAATTTTTAAAAGAAAAATTTCTCTTATACTTATAATATTTGCCACTAATTTTTATTATGTACATAACATTTCAAAAAAATTTCTTATGTCTATAACATCTTAAAGCTTAAATTTCTATTACACTTATGCAGTTAAAATAACTATTAATTACTTTATTGAAAAGATAATTTATTCCCTTCAAATTTTTTCTAATTGAAATTATTTAACCTTAGTTTAATATTTGAATTAGTTGATTTCATAAATTAATAATTTACCAACATTAATTGAGTCATATTAGGTTTGTGTATCCTTGTATATTTGTTTCTAGTAAAACGTTTCAAACTAAAATTTTTTGCTTTTCCTAATTATCATATTTTTGAATTATTTCTTTATATTTTCTTATATAACTACTTGACTTCTTGGGACATTATCTAGTGCACTGAAGTACACTAAGTTTTGATGCATTTGAGTGCAAAAATTTATTTTAAAATTTTTTTATACAAATGTTAATCTAAGTGTAGTTAACATGTATACCAATTTTTACTCATACAACTAACATATCTATTTTTACTTTTTATCAACATCCTTATTATATCACATCATTTTTTACTATTCAAAATTGTTTACATAAAAAGCTCTTCATTTAAAAGTTTTATAATTTCCAAAATACACCCTCAATCAAGAAATTATAGAAAGACAAAATAATTTTTTAATAGGCTAGTTCATGGTTATTTTGACTATATAGATATGATAGGAATTTAAAATGAAAAAATAAATTTTAAAATATTGTGGGTATAATAAGAATTATGAGAAATGTTACGAGTATGATAAAAAAATTATTTTTTAATGTGAAAATTACCCCTATTTGAAATTAGTATATGGAGAAAGTGTTGTCTTCCAAAGGAAGTTGTTCTCCTTTTCTATACCTTTCAAGCACTAAATGAATATTAAAAGTTATTTTATAAACATACCTATATAATTTAATTATAATTATAAATATATCTGCATAATTTTAGAAATTACAAACAGAATCATGATACTGTGCACTGGGTATAAAAACTAATTTTTATACAACTGCTAATCTAAGTATATTTATATCTATTAAGTTTTACTATTTTTGAAAATTTTTTGGATTTTTTAAAAATAATGGCATTTTTGTACTTTATTGAATATGCTTAGATTAATAATTATATAAGTTTGTTTAAAAAATATATGGTTAAATACACACGAATGTACTAAGGCTAAGTGCACTCGACCCTTGTAAATAACTCCATATAGTTAGATTATAATTGCAAATATACCATGCCATCATAATACTATCACAACATGGGTGTATTTGTAATTATTTGCAGAGTATGTGGGCGTATTTTTAAAAAATTTTTGTACCATGTTTGTAAATATCCTTACATAGGTTGTATGTGTATTTATAAATATACTCATATCATAATGAGTTTGTGATGAAGCAGTAAAAACATGGGCATATTTATAATTATGATTAAATTATATGAGAGTCATTTGCAATATGTAGGTATTTATATGAATTACCCTGTATTAAATGATTAAAGCATAAAGGAGCTATTGGTGACTTCTAAGTGTATGAAATTAAGGGGAATAAAAAAAAAGTTAAAGTCATTACTTTTTTCCATTTTACATAAATATTTCAATCATTTTCTTAGATTTTTGATATAACTATCTTATTTATTTTCATTTTACTTTTATCTTATCTATTCAATTTTATTCTTCCATTTACATCTTATCAAACAACTAGTAAATGCGCATTAAAAAACTAATGGATGAGAGAGATGGAGAAGATTGTTCTGTTTTAGAATTTAACTATAGAGATAGTAGTTGAGAGGCCAGTTCTTGATTAGATAAACGTAATTAGGTTCTTGAACCTTGTAATCATGAAGAATAAAGAACCAGTTGATCGTAGCTTCAATTGCAGTTTGGAACATATCAAAATATTGTTGAAGTAAGAAACAATGAATTGAATTTGAAATGAACTGGTGCCACTCGAACAAGACAATTTTAGGGTGTGTTTGGTTTGAGGTAAAACTTTTGATGAAAAGTTTTTGGAGTAGAAGTTGTCAAATCAATAAAAAATGATGTGATATAATAGGAGT
>JAXCLR010000105.1:3287189-3326065 GCA_035584095.1 Annona squamosa
AGAAAAATGTGAAAAAATAATTAAAAATAAAGTAATTATGGAGAGTGAAAAGTTTTAGATTGAAAAGTTTTAGTTGACATTTTTTTATGCAAAACAAACGCACCCTTAATTTTGGTAGATAGCTTTTTTTGATATTTCATTTCATCCCACGTGAGATATGAGGAATTATTGTCTAGCCCGCCATAGACATCGCCTGTCGTGTCTTTTCATCGTCGATTCTGCAGCACTTTCTCTATCAATACTGGGACAAGTCAATTTCCATATTGCATTTCAAAATTTTCCCTGCAACCACTGGTATCCATGTCGATTTGTTCTGCATGCATATATAAACAAGTTGTTCCCATATTCAACGACGAGACACATCCCAGCTCTGTATAGTTCTTGATAAAGAAATCTAATCCAACGTTTTGTGACATGAATTGTTTCTCTCGCTCAAATTGTAAGCACGTCGAGTGATCCATAACAAAAGGATGATTTGAAAATTACAAGTTTTCAAAAAATCTAAAGCACCTGCAAACATTTTATCTCCAAAAAAAAGCACTTGCAAACATGTAATGAAAGACATCTTTCTCACCATTTATGACTAGCGCAAGTGGTCTCTTAAGTATAACATTTTGGATTTGAACTCAAGCATGGGAGCCTAATTTTCCTTTTAATATTCGGGAGCTTGGAGTCTCCTTTAAAACTTGATTATAAGATAAGTTGAGATGTAATTTATTTTCTGTCACTTGACCAGCACATTTTCCGTGACTCTTATCTTCTTTTTCTTCTCTATATATTTGTTAAAACATCTACTTCAGGCCTTGTATATATATGTGTATTTTCAGAATTTACTTTTTCTTTGTTATTAATTTAATAAAATCATTTTTGATTCTAGTCGATATCACTTTCTTTCTATTTTGATAGAGTTTAATGCAAAGAGAATATAATAAAAGATGATGTAAGCAAAATAAACTTTTTCATAAAAATTAAATAAAATTATTAAAAATATTGATAACGGTAAATGCCAAAAAGTTATTAACAATAGTTAAAATCTTATATCAACCTAAAATTAAAGGAATGAAAAAAGAAATTTCGACATATTGTGCCATTTTGACCATAACAAACTTCATTAATTGAAACTAAGTCGTTAACAAACTATATGTGCCCACGTTGTTGTCAATGCCTTATTCCTTATGGACGTTGAGAATGATTCGCATTTGATACTAATAAGAAGCTGTGTCTGAGCAGAATAATTTTTTAGTAAATTCTATACAATAAGATATTTTTGGTGAAATCTCTGCAGGAGTTTCTAGAAGGAAATGGGGAAAAAACTTCTATAATTCCATCTTTAAATACAAAAAGATCACCGAATGTTGATCAACAGCCAGCGATTGGTCCAAGACAATTAACTGGTCCATCGTTAATTCTCATCCTCGAATGCCACTTCAGGGGCAGATTTCGACAAATAATGTTTGGGAGTAGGTATTAAAAAAAAAAAAAAAAAAACAGAAGAAGACTCTCCGCTTCATTCTACACTCATTTGATACAGTTTGATCTCTTAACCTTTTCAATTATTTTTTCTATATTTAAATTATTTCTTCACATTTTTATACAATTAATTTATGATTAATTTTGATCTTTACTCCATTTACACATAATTTTTCCCTTTGTTATCTTACGTAACTTTCTCACTTTTTAAATTTTTTTCAAAATTTTTCAAAATTTTCTCAACTTTTTAACCACTTACTAAACAGGCCGGGTGCATATGGCAAGAGACAAAAAAATGAAAAAAAAATTTGATAGAAATTTTTTTTAAGAAGTAAGAGTGTGTCTTAGGTAATAGTTGTGAGTAAAAAATATAAATAAAATAAAGAGAACTGTAAAAAAAGATATGAAAAAAATAAAATATAGAGATAATAATAAGAAGTTAAAATACTTAGACAGTTAAAATATCAAATCCGGTAAAAAAAATTTGCTGTATGAAATGGGAATTTTTTTTTTTTTCACCTCAAACATAAAGTGTACTAAAACTCAGGTGCATTGCACGCGGGAGTAATGATGAATCAGTGACAGGAGGGGGACGCATTGCACATGGGGATTATGGGCGGTGGAATAGCCAACAGGCATATATAAATGCCTATGGATATCGAAGAATTTGTGTGATGGCTGAAAAGCCTGCAGACATTCTTACTAAAAAGGCTTCAAGACACCAGGTAATTAAAAGGATGGACGACAAGCCCGCAGTATAATTAAGAATTTTAGAGGAGAAGGATTACTGATGGGCAACATATATGCAGCCGAAAGACCAACTGCGCAAATTTCTAATGTAAGAGGAATGAGTGCGGGGGGCAGATAGTAAATATTTGAAGGAGAAATTGCAAATGGATAGTATGATTGGAACTTCTTCCCCCCAGTGCAAACAAGCATAAGATGACAAAAGAAATCAACGCCCTTATGGACATATAGGTCCGTTTCAGTTAATGGACGCAGACCGAGGCGGCACAAGTGTCTGCCCCCATGTCCGTCCTACCATCCTTAATTAATTCCCACTGGCTAATGGACCGCCCCTGCCTACAGTAACAAGTCCATGCCACCCACCTATAAAAATTTTACAAATTTTCATCTTAATTGCCAACATAGAAATGACGTATCAGTTTATAAATAGGTGGCTAGCTTCATTAAGATTAGTACTTGCATCACCGGCTTAATTCGCTCCGCCAGAATGTTGAAGGATTTCTCATCTGCCCATGTATGCGCCCAAGTACTTTTTGTCTTGGTGCAGTTGACTGCTTTAAACTCATTTGATATACGACCATCCGTATATAGACATGCATGGCCCCCACCCATGTGACCGTGATCGCACGTGCACCGTTGTGCTCGTGAAAATGGTGCACCCTGAGGGTCGGGGTCGGGTCAGCTTATAATTCAACAGTTTGGCAGGCCATATCATGAAATCGAACATTTTTGGGTCCATATATTCATAATCTGCATGCCTTGCAAGAAGGTGGCCCCACGACCGCGATCAAGCGGCCAAAATCAGGAGCAGTCCTCATCCCGGGCCGTCGATCTCGGCAGCAGCACCGTAGATGCACAAGCAACTCGAGCACAAGTGCACAGCAAGGCAGCCCTGCCCTGCGCTTGGGGAATGGGCGAGAGCCTATAGAAATCCCACAAGGAAATGGGACCCCACAAAGGCACAAAACACATGGTGCTTAGCCATCAAGGGGATTTCCCAAGTACTATCACATCAGTCTCCCAGCAAGCACACATGCATCACGACAGGCATAGAGAGCTGAGGTGGGAAAGATCCCAAGTCTCTGATGGCTGTGCAGTGGTGCAACTGCAGCAAATCTCTCACCTTTTTCTTTTCTCTCTCTCTTTCATTTCCTCCCTTGGAGTGTGTGGATGGACTGCTGGGACTGCATGCATGTATATTTTATTTATTTCTTAACTTTTTTTTTTTTTTGGTTTTTCTTCCGCTTCCTTCCTTGATGATGGTCGATAGGATTTTCATAAGAAATTATAGTTTTTTCCCATCTACGTATTATTTTATAAATAATTCAACTATCCAATGATTGTACATTTTCAATTTTTGTTCTTCCTTTTTCCACCCTCTACCTTATCTTAAAATTTCATAAAAATTTACATTAACAAGCGGCTCTTTCAGCTAACATTTTCAAACGGCACCTTCGGGGAAGATAATTGGTTAATTCTGAGTAACGAGTCATACTATGAAATAATGAACAAGAGTAATTGAACATAGATTAAAACGATGAACTAATGCATCTGAAAATTAATTTAGTTTTATATTAGAAAGATCAACTACTGAAGCTATTTTCTTACTTAAACAACTATTTGAAAAATATAGAAAGAAGAAAAAGAACTTGTACATAATTTTTATCAATTTAGAAAAAGCTTATGATTGAGTATCAAGAAAGTTAATATGATAAGTGATGAGAAAGAAAGGAATTAATAACAAATACATTGATATTATTAACGATATATATGAGGGGGCTGTTACGAATGTGAGGACCATTAATGGAAATACTAATGTCTTCTAGTTAAAATAGGTTTATATCAAAGCTTAGCCTTGAGTTCTTACTTTTTTACCTTAGTAATAGATGAAATTACTAAACATCTCCAAGAAGAAATACTTTGGTGTATATTATTTGCAGATAACATTGTTCTAATGGATAAAACTAAAGAAGGACTTAGTTTAAAATTGAATAAGTGGATAGATGCTTTAGAATTTAATGATTTTAGAATTAGTCGTACAAAAACTGAATATATGGAATGTAATTTTAATAATAGTGAGAACCCGGACGAGGAATCGATTAAGATTTTAGATCAAATAGTAACAAGAACTAATCACTTTCGGTACTTAGGATCAATAGTTCAAGAGAACGAAGAAATTGAGAAAAATATAATACATATAATTCAAGAAGGATGGAAGAAATGAAAAAGTGCACTAGAAATTTTATATGAACGTTGAGTTCCAATCAAATTAAAAGAAAAATTTTATAAGACTGCGATTAGACCTACTATTCTTTACGGGGCAGAATGTCGGGCAGTTAAAGAACAACATATATAAAAAATGAGCATAGCGGAAATGAAAAGGTTAAGGTGGATGAGTGGTAAAACTAGAAAAGATAAAATTAGGAATGAAATAATTCGAGAAAACTTAAAAGTGAGACTAATTTGTGATAAAATGAGAGAAAATAGATTAAGATGGTTTAGTCATGTTAAAAAGAGGCCTGAAGTAGCGCTGGTTAGGAAAACATAGTCTATCCAATTACAAGGTGGTAGAAGAATGAGCGGAAGACAGAAAAAATATGAATGAAAGTAATTAAATAAGATTTAAAAATATTACAAATTACAGAAAATTTAGTCATAAATCGTCAAGAATGAAGCAATAGAATCCATACAACCGACCCCACCTCGGTAGGAAATGACTTATGATGATTATTATTGTATGAAAGTATGGACAAAGAACCAAATAGATTATAACAGTCTCAACAGCGTCCTAAGGTGACGGTCCTTAGACCGCATGGTAGTGGCGCTGCAAATGCACCAGATGAGTGGGTCACGTGGAGCGCGCAGGCTCCGCAGACTCGAGTCTGTAGAGAATTCCGTTTTCCACTGAATATGAAGAAGAAGAAGATGATGGTGCTGTTAGCAGTCGAAAACGGCCATGCCTATTTAAGAGGAGCGAGAGACCTTTGCCAGAGATGGGATGAGAGTAGAAGCGACCGAAAATTTTAGAACTTGAACATTTCGAAACCAAGATCGCTCCACTGCTGTCACCTTTTAGAGTGCACGGCTACTTCTTTTTTTTTTTTTTTTTTTTTTTTGAATGATGAAAAGTTTGGACGGTTGGAAAGGAAAAGAAAATTTAAAATGTAGATCAGAAAATGTTGGAAAATGTAATGAATAATAATTAAATAAGAAGGCTTTCAGATAGAAAGAAATTGATAATCATTAAAAATTACAATCAATAAAAAGTGAATTGTATGTCGGAATCATATTATAGAAGATTTACATCCCTACCTGTATAATTTGGGCATAATTGCTAGCGTCTCTTATTAGTTTCACAACGTTATAAAACACACTACAATATCCGCATTAAATTGTAAATATATAACATCTGCATTAATGTTATTATTTTATTATTAAAACGCTTATTATCTTATAATAAATTTGATATTCACATGTTTCTTACAAAATTGCAATGAAAATAATAAAAATTATTGTGCTATACATAATATTAATAAGGGTATTTTCATTGTTTTGTCAAAAAATTTAACTGAATATTTTGCAAATATTGTAAAGTATTTTGCAATTTCTCCTAAACTATCAACCTACAGATAAAAGCTTCTCATATTATCAATGAATTTGGCATTTTTTATATTTATTTTCCTTATTGCTTCTAATTATTTCCTTCACTCCAAATTTCCCTCTAATTCTTCTTTAGCCTTCAATTTTAACAAATTTATTTTTTTAAAACTGACGCATGCGGTTGTTGGTTTTATTTTGTATGATCACCTATTCTCTTTATCATTTGTAGGTGTTTTTTAGTGGAAATCATCTGTAAGTGTTTTTTTCAAGTTATTCTTAATTATCTTAAATTCTTATTTTATATATATAAATAAAAGTTTTAAGTAAACGCCTCAAAAGCTAAGAGAACATATACAAAAATAATAATAAAAAATTTCCCTGTCTCTCTTTTTCTATCTCTTCTTAATTCCAAAAGGAACCCGAGAGATTCCTATAGCCCTGCCGATGGCTGATGGACCCATTGTTATATTATCATTAGGCTACGCTGATGAAGGCTGACCTGGATTTTTGGACGACCGGTCTAAATATATATCTTTTAATTGCATAAATTCAATGCCGGACAACGGGCATGAAATGCTATAGTCGGGATTCAATACAGGACAACGGGCATGAAATGCTCGAGTGAGAACCACCTGGCCAAGCGCTGGTCTCTCTGAATATATAATTTTAAACAAAAACGTAGCAAGTAAACTAATTCTTTCGTTGCAAAAGTTCGTACAATTTGCTCGTTCAGGAGTGTACGATTGGATAGCACGTGACGTAAATTGGATCAAGAGATGGAATGAAGGGCGATTGTCATCCAATAAATTTCGTTTTACATAATTAAAATATTTATTCTCAAATAATATATATTTAATTGCATTAGATGTATTTTGACCATAATACATACATACATCAAATGCAAAATTAAAACTATATTAAAACAAGCTTGGAGGTTATCAACCCGTACCAGCTCCCAATGCCACAAGATTCTCAAGGCTTGTTATTTTCCAAATGCAGATATTTAGCAATGCCAGGAGAAAGCCTCTGATTTATTCACTTGAAGGAGTATTTTGAAAGTCAGATATGCAATCCAGTCGGGGTGTAGATGGCAAATTGGTAATGGAAGACGGGTCCGTTTTTTCAGGGACAAGTGGATGGATTCATGGGTAACCAAGGTGGGTCCCCTCCCTTTATCGATTCCGGATGATGTCACGGTTAGTCATTTTATTAACGAAGACACAAACTCGTGGAACAGGGACCTTGTGGTGGCTACGGCGGGTGAATATGGATGGCAACAGATCAATTTAATCCCACTCCCTCACTCAGTTGAGGAGGATGATCTATTTTGGAAACATGAACCTAGTGGTGCTTTCACAGTCAAATCAGCTTACAGGTTCTTCACGTCGATGGCCGATACCTCCTCTAATGCAGCTATCTATCGGGCTGTGTGGAGGACAAAGCTCCTAAGTAAGGTCCTTATTTTTGGATAGAGATTATTCAAAAATGCTCTTCCAATACTGTTGAATCTGCAGCGGAGGGGTATTACTGTGGAACTCCTTTGCCTGTTTTGCAGGACCTTTGTAGAGGATGCAAATCACCTGTTCTTGGGATGCGCCTACACGAGGGGAGCGTGGCTTGGGGTTGTATGGCTCACCCCTCCGGGGGCGACTATATAGGATGTATTCAGATTCCTTACTCAAAATTGCAGACTCAAGGACTTGACTTTCTTTATTCTTTGTTGTTGGCGGGTGTGGTTTATGCGTAACAAGTTCAGGGAGGAAGGGCAAAATCCGAAGTTTGCGGGGATCCCTGATTGGTGTCATGATTTTATGGAGCAACACATGAGGGCAAAACTTCTTTTCCTCGATAGGGTGATTGACCGACCTCTTGTCCCCCAATGGACTAAGCCACCAATTAGTGTGTTCAAGATGAATGTTGATGCTAGGAAACATAGAGGTAGGATGTATACGGGTTTTGCGGTGGTCATTCAGGATTCGAGTGGTTTATTTATAGCGGCGAAAAGGTGGCGCGCGGAGAGGTGAGATGGAGTCGTTACTCACGGAAGCCAATGCGTTCCTTATGGGAGTAAAATGGGTCCTCCATCTTGGTTTCGACCAAGTACAGATTGAAACCGACTCTCTCCTTCTCTTCAACTACCCGTCGACTGATTCTACCGTTTCATCGCCGGCTGGGTTTGTTGTTGCGGAAATCAAATCTATTTTGGCAGCTTCACCTTATTTATCAGCTCTTCATGTATTAAGGCAAGGAAACAGGGTTGCACATTTCTTAGCCGATTTTGTTTCTATTTTTTTTTTGGATCGCTATGTTTGGTGGGGGAACCCCCTGAGCCATTATGAGAAACATTTGTACAGATAATATTTTGGCAATGTATTATCCAGATCTCTCTATCCCTCCCTCCTTTCACAATGACAGGGGGCTGCGATAAGGCAGGATCCTTTTCATAAAAAAAAAAAAAAGTGAGAAAAAAAATCTTAGAAAAAATAAAAATGGATCCCATTTAGCTACCACTCCCATCCAATCCTATGATTGCGGGCGGGCGGGCAGGCAGGTCCATCAGGCCGCACCGAATTTTTCTGATAGTGTAGCCTCACCTTCCCAAAAAGCCGTGCCCATTTTGTCGTTTAGAGCCATTGGCATATCCCATTTTAAAAGGAGTGGACAGCCAGTATCTTCCAAAAATTGTATTTTTGGGCCATGGAGCAGCAGCCATTATTGGAATTTACAGCTCGGTCTGAATCCGTGTGTGCTACTGCTGCCCCATCAACAGTCACATGCAAGCTCCCAAACCCTTGGCATTACCGTCAATTAAAAAAACCACTTCTTCTTATGTATACGTATATGTGTAGGTGTTGGCTGTGCACCATGCTCCCACTTGCTGTCTACGCAGCCAATCTAATCAATGCTGCTGGCAGCTTGGCACGTGCTCCATGGTCCAAGCCATGCAGGTCTGACATGGGTTGTCACGCGCTCCAAGCCAAGGTCGCATGCATGCCTCATTTGCGGATCTTTTTTTCTTTTTTAATGGCGCTCATTTGCCGATCATTGGTTTGGAAATGTTGGTAATTAATTAAAAACAACATCAACCTCAATTAGGAGTAAGGGAAGCAATACAGCGGATACCCTTTTCACTTTAAATGCTTTGTTCGGCCCCGGTTCTGTGAAATCTGAATTATTCATCTTGCTTGAAACTCTATTTCATGTGTTGCACAGTTGCACTTGTCAATAAAAATCATTTTTAAAACATAAATGTGTATGCATTAAACTGCACATATTCTAACAGGTTTATAATAATTTTAAAATATTTTTAGTTTTATGTGTATTATGATTATTTTATGGTAACATTTTTAACCAAGTATGATATATTAAACATGTTTAGCAGTTTAGATATTATAAAATAAGCTAAGTGAAACACAAACCGAAAATTTTCCACATCTCATAAAGTGAGAAACATTCTACCAAACCATTGCCTTTGAAATATTGAATTAGTTGTGAAATTATGAGCATCTCAGTTGCAAGTGGTTTTTTTCCACCCATATGCTCCATACTCAATTTCACATGAGTAAGCTTTCTATTAAGAACAGATAAACAAGAGTAGTTACGTACATTGTAAAACCACGGCCTACTTATTCTTTTATTTACTCGGTTCAAATATTGTCAAACATTGGCTAACACTTTTGATATACTAATTAAATCTCTTTAATTATTAAGTTTAAATCTTACTGGAGTTTTTGATGTTGATGGAGTGTGATTCAAAACATTGATAAAATTCAGTTTTATTTCTATAAAAATATAAGTTGTCTTTTTTTTAATAGCAAATATAAAACTACGCTCAATTTATATAAGTTGTTTTTGGTTTTAATATAACTACGCTCAATTTATACTTTTTTTGAACTTGTTGTTAAATTAAATATTTTTCTGTTTACGTTAAGGCTATGAACTTTTAAGAATAATTTTCTCCAATTTATATTATTTTAGCACCGTTTAGAAATGTAATCATCATGATCATTACTAATTAAGGAACCTTTAATTCAAATTAAGTCATGTTCCTAAACTACGAAGAAAGCTCATAAATATATTTACAAAGAGTAAATTATAAGTGAAACCTTATGAATAGTCAAGCAGCATGCGTGTGAATGCTTGCAAGGCCGGTTACCTTATGTTCGGACAATTAACTAAGATGACTACTTTATTTCCGTCCAAGGGTACGTGGGAAGCATTGTTTACCTTAGAATGATGATTAATTAATCCTTTGTACCTTCTTGAGGTAATTAATAGGGGATTAATCATAGTCACGTGAATAGCAGCTAGGTCAATGTTATGAAAGCTAGATCCGAAAAGAAAATATTGTCAAATGGTCAACGCACGGTGCACCATGCACAGCGCACAACCATATTTGGAGGTGATACATAAATTTACAGAAAAAACTAATCCTAGGCAAAGCTATTTTTATATAATTCAATAATAGTTTGTTTAATAGCTGCTATTATAATATAAAGCTTAATTACATTCCCTCATGGTTAAAATGTTGTCCCTGTATGTTCATTAATTTAGCTTACCTAGAGAACTAATTAATGATGATGATTTTATATGTAAAATTTGAAGTTTGGGGTTTTTTCTTATCCAAATATTTTTACCACATTTGTGAAAATAATTCATTCGTCATCTTCAATATCATTATCAGAAAACTGAGCAAAATATATATTCCAATTTACCACAAACAAAAACTCATACATGCAACCACATTAATGTCAAATGCAGCCAAACAGTATTACTATTTAGAGCTAAAATTTATTGTTTTCCGCAACCAAATATATAAGTACCTGCATCAAAATAATATTTTGACTGTATATAAGGTCAAAATAATTGCATTTGAGGCTTTGACCCCGAGGTATCATCCTTAGTAGTTAATTAGTTGCAGTTAAATAAATATTTGCAGCCAAAGCTATTGATATATAGACAAAATTATATTTTTTGCAACAAGAAAACAAGCTTTTTTTACCGACATTTGTTGCAAACTTGTAATAACTATTAATTATTAAGATCAATTTTCAATCTAATCAAATCAGCTGCTCTGAATATTTCTTGAATGCTAGTAAACTATATGATGATAATTCAATGAATGAACTAATTTTACAAATGTATAGAAAAATCTATTAAAATTTTTAAACATTCGCATGCGTGCATAAGCCCAATTCATTTATCCTCTATCTATTTTATTTGCATTTTCTTTAATTTCATTCCCTTAGGCTGGAATTATTTTTAATTTTTCAATATTGTGGACAACCCGTTCATACTAGCTCTTTCCTGATCCTTTCTCCGATACAATTATTTAGCATATCTTTTTATAGCATGGTGGCGCATGGAGAAGGATTCGCTGTATATTGCACTTGATGGATCGTCTCGGTTGGTGGCACTTAATTGGCTACCTAACGAAGTGCACAACTGATACTCTCCTGCCTCATTAATTAAATCAGATATTTTTGAATTATTATGGAAATTCTGGAGACAAAAGATCTCCAACTGCAGCTGAGCATGCATGAAGAAGATACTGTTCCATGCATCTGCACCATCGTTTTTGGGTCCAATATCGTCCTCTCACCCAACATCCACGCATGCTGAAATGATGTGTCTAAAAATTAATTTCAGATGAATATGCATCTGTAGAATAAACCTCGAAGTGTACCGTGATACGCGAATCAATCCATCTTTGAAATTTTATCTATAATTCCATTTATACCTACAAACTTTCAAAAATTTTAAAATATATTCATATATTTTGCTTAAAATTCCATCAACACTCATACCTTTGTGTGAAATGCCTAATATACCTAAACCTAATTATGAATTTGTAAATAAAAATTCACATTTAATGATATAAAATATGGTAAAAATATGATTGGACAATTATACAAGTATTAAAATTCACTTGAACGGAAATTTTTTAACTTAAAATTATGATTAAAATTTGGGCATGTTCGTTATTTCACAAAATGTCGTGGATTTAAATGGGATTTTGACAGAGCATATGGTATATTTGAAAATTTATAAGTATAAGCAGAATTAACTATAAAATTCATCTTGGTAAAAAAAAGGTATAAAATTCATGAATATGATTGGAATTGTCCTGACCTTTATAAATTTGCATAAGAGTTGTGGTACGGCGTTTGACATTCATACTCTAGATCGAACAATAATGGTAGCAATATACCATTATAATAGCAGTTGAATATTATTATATATTTTTAAATATTATATGGAAATTGTTAGAATATTTATTATAATAGCAGTTGAGATGATTATAAAGTACCCATAAAAAAAGTCCACTGGGTAGAGATTCAAAGCGCAATGCAAATTAAAGGTTATATAAATTTACAGGTATGTTTCGCAACTACCTTCTTTTCATCCACGTCGAGAAAAAAAAAACAGAGGTAGAGTTGAAGGGAAAATGGAGTGGGGCACACGCGGAAATACAGCTAAGGAGATGGGGCCGTGGATTTGATTTCTCATGCACTCGCCAGCGGTGGAGAATGCTTGTCCATTAAACAGTCCTCTAGATATTTCATGCATTCGTGACTTTTGATTTGGATTTTCCCTCAATTATTCAAGTCTATTCCGCTTTTGGAAGCATTCCGACATCAAGAAAGTTGAATATGTGACCCACAATTGAAGAAAATATATACGTGTCTCATATAAGTACAAGAATTTCCGTAGAAGTTTTGTGGGACGTATGAAAAATGGACCATCATACGCATTGTAGGGGTGCATGTATTCACTTGGAGGTAAGAGGAGACATATATCATGAAAAAAATGAATCCAGCCACGTATTATAAGTAAATCAATATGATATACAGGCTTAATTTTTAGAAAATGGGAATAAATAATGATGGTGATGGTGAAAAACCATTTTTACTTGACACACATTTTCTAGACCGAATTTTATTTATGCTACATTTTTATTTATTATTTAAAACTGAAACAATTTGGATTTTATAGATTTATCCTCTAAAGTAGGAGTATTTACAGAAAATTCTCTCCATTATGTAAGGGATGTGACAAGTGTTTGATTGTAATATCAGTTGTTTCAATATATAAATACCAATAAAAAAATTAAACACTTTGCTTTGTTAAACCATGAAATGGTCTCGATGTTTGGCAGTGATTTCACTAATTAATGCTATAAACCATCCAAATCATAGAATTTGACATTTCTTTTACATGTAAATTGATCAAACTAAAGGTGTACTTGAAAAGTGATAAAACTTTTGATAAACAGTTTTAAGTATAAAATTTTTTGAAATGAGAGAAAATAATTTGATACGATAGAGTTAATGATGAAGAATAAAGAAAATAAAGTTAAAATAGATAAATTAGTTGCATAGGTAGTTGTGTAGAAATAATTAAAAATTATATAGGAAGATGTAAAAATAGAGTAGTTATGAAAGATAAAAAGTTTTAAATTGCAAAAGTTTTATGTTAAAAAATTTTGTGTGTTGCCAAACATACCCTTATAAAATTTGTCTGCATATTGCATTATATCTCAAGATATTGGCGTCGACAAGTTTTTCATGTAGAAAAATCCAGTTGGGGAATTTTTTACGGTTTTACGCTCAATTCACTTCCAAACGTTTTATTTTGGCAACAATTATTTTCCTTGTAAAATATTATATTTTAGTTGCTAAAATTTTTTAAAATAATTTAGCTGCAAATGATTGGTTGCAGATGTGTTAAGACAACTAAGTAAAAAGGTTTGGCTGTAAGAATTACCGGTGAATGGCTCGAGCAACAATAATTATAACAAACCTACTTACATACAGCAATATTTTTAGCGCTGTTTGGTAATGGCTATGGTTGTGAAGCAAACTCTAGCGTTTCTCACTAAACACTTTTCAAGAATAATTTAACATGTTGACTACTTTACTTTTTTATTTTTACCTATATTTCAATTATTTTCTCGAATAATTACTCTATTTATTCTTATTTTATTCATATCATATTACATTACTATCATACTTTTCAAAAATATTTTTTTACACACTCACCTGGTAACTAATCACACCACCAAATAAACCAATCGAGGCTAACTCAGTTGGTCGATCCTGCTGTTGGTGGAGCGTCCGGAGCAGAGGTCTAGAGTTCGAATCCCATATTGAGATTTCAAAGAAAACAAATTATTGTGGGAGTAGTTGGTCTCCCGTTCGGTTGGTGGAAGCTGTGTCTCCAGGTTTGCTGTGGGAGCTGTGTGTCTCCCAATTTGTATGAATGTCTCAGAACTTTAATGTAATATATGTTGAAATGTATGTAAATATACTCATAAAAAAATCATGCCACCAAATGGTGCTTTTGTCTCCAAAAATTATGATAAAGTCACTGCATGAAACTCAAGTTTTCTTTAACTCTATATATAAAATTTAAGCTCGAATCTCATTATAAACTGAAACTCTATCTTTATTTGTAAAAATTTATTTCAAATTGAAATTCAGGTTTAAAAATTTTAGTTTATTTAAGTGTAGTAAATTTAAAATTCATATCAATAAACAATAAACTATACAAGAAAGATTAATAATGCATAGCCTAATTATTTTTAAATATAGTAATATATAATATATTTTTACAAGAAAATTTAACCTTTCAAAACAAGATAAAAGAAAAAATTAATAAATTTAAAAGTAAATAAGGTAAATAAAAATAAAAATTATGTAATTTATCTATAATGTAATTGAACACGACAAGTACGTATTCTATTTCTATATAAATATATAAATATGAAAAATATTATTACAAATATGTATATAATTTATTTTATATTAAATATGAAATTGAAAAAATGTGTGTATCTTGAACCATTACCTTATTTACAAATAAGGTCATTCACATGTGGAATATTCTAAAAAGATAAGTTCTGATGTTGCCTTTTTTGGGTTTTAGGGGCCGGGTTCGGGCTCGACATGCCCAACTTGGGACCCCGATTCAGTGCTCTCGAGAGCATGCAGTGTTGCATGCTCCCGGGCGCATACATATATTTTTTTTACTTTTTTTTGAAAATATTTTCATAAACATGTTAGCTCAAGTGTATTTAATCTGTATGTAAATCTTTATCATTTTTAGAGTATTTTAGGTATTTATTTTTTATTTTTGAAAATCAGTGGCATTTTACGTAATTTTAAATTACTAAAATGCCACTGATTTTTAAAAATAAAAAATAAATATCTAAAAATCTCCTAAAATGGTAAAAATTAATATATATGTTAAAGACACTTGGGCTAACATGTTTATGAAAATATTTTCAAAAAAAGGTAAAAAAAAAAAATTTATGCGCCCGGGAGCACTGAATCGGAGTCCCCCAACTTGTACCCTTGCCCCATCGAGGACAACATTGTAATTATGTGGTCAACTATGGGTAAATGCTATAGCCTATCAACAAGAAAATGCTAAAAAAGTTGGTTAATTTCGTCCATACTTCAATATATTGCAATAAATTTATTTTATGGGCATTTATTCCATATAGTTGACTGCAGCTCTTTGTTTCCTTTTTATTTTAAATCTAAACTATTTATCAGGTTTATTCATATGTATTTATTTATTATTTTAAAATTACATATATTGAAAACTTTTATATAATGCATGAGCTTTTCTTTTATGAATCTGGAGGCAATTTACTCTCTAGCGAATTTATTAATTTTTTCATTTTTAAAACCCAAGCCATACATTGTATTTTCTAAAAGTCATTATTCTTATTATTATCCTATTTCTTTCTATTTTGATCTATAGTTGAAGTTCTTATGTGATTTATAATTTATCACAACTATTATAATATATAGTTATTAATATTTTAAACTATTCAATAAAAATTATTACTTCATAATCGAATCATTTGAATGATAGAGGTCTAAGATGATCAAACGATTCCCCTCTTATATCTTATAATAATGTAGAAATTTTTCCAAATATATTTTCTATATTTGATTATATATTCACGACATTTTAGAAATTCAAAATATATCCGCTATATTTTTATTTAATGTAAAAAATATTCATTCCATTATAGACTCTTAGGTAAGTTACTAGTAGTATATTTAAATGTTGATGATATTTTTATAAATGTCTAAGATATACATGATGTAAAATAATAAAAAAAATGAAATGAAATGGTAAGGGAATAAAATAAGTAGAATTCTTGCGCACTTAAAGACAAGAATGAGTTATGACGTTCAACTCTTTCAATCCAATCATAAATTCAATAAGCATATTAAAAATTTTATATGGAATAAGCATTTTTTTATTTTAAACATAAACACAATAAGTATATTTGAAAATATTGTGCATGTATTTGGGAGTGGAGTCAAAGTTAACGGGTAAATTTAGAAAAAAGCCAATTAAGTTTCGTCTTTGTCTGGCAGTCATCTGAAATCTCGCTCTGCCATGAATTCGACAATTGTTTTCGACTTGAGATCACAAAGATGTGGTCGCGGACATGTGATCGATCCAGAAATCGATCTAAGTTCTTAGCAGATCAGTTATGGTGGTGATCGATCGTCGGCTCGATCCATCTGATCTGATGCATGCATGGTTACAGTAGTATATATAGGCTGATGTTTTTAGCTAGTCATCTACCCTACAGTGTACATTCAGTTGATAAAAAGGGGTTGTATGGGAGACAGCAACTTGAAGGAAAAACATTCCTCATGAATCTGAGGCCTGTTGCATGATGTTCGGAATTTCGATTTGTCCTGCTCATCTGAATCTGGCTCCACCTTGAAAAACGGACTCATCTGGCTCACATGACCATAAAAGGCTGCGGCTTGGACTCAAGCGCAACTAATTAACAAACTCCCATGTATGAAAATGCTGCCGTATATACACAGAGATCACATCATGTGCAGCCTCGGTCTGCTTTAAAAAGATCCCAACATGTATAAGAATATAATAAAACTTTATACAATTATTTTTCTACCTAAAAATTATACTTCGCATGGTTTAAATGTTGAAAATCATACTTTAAACAGTCTAAATGTTGAAAATCATATTTTAGACAGTCTAAATGTTAAAAATATCACTTTAAACTTAATATTTATGTTAAACTATTTTATTATGTTAATTTTATACTATTTTAGGATGAGAGTCACACACATGTTAGATTATGATGAAAATTAGTATATTAATAAAGTGAACAATTTTAAATATAATGGGTCAAGTGAATTTTCCATTCATGATTGTGTGGGGCCCACAGTGCATGAACTCCACGGTACAGTAGCATGCACTGTAATATTATATATATATATAGAGCATCATAGCAAGATAAAAAATGCTAAAGACTTTAGTTCTAATTACTATATTAGGAGTGAAATTTTTCAATTTTTTGTACAATTACTAATTAAGCACTGAATGTTTGTTGCTTTTTTGTTGGAGATAAAATGTTGAACAAAAAAATTGATCTTATTCATATGTATATAAACGATCCAATTGCCCTTCTCGAAAAAAAGTGATTCAATTACATATATATATATATATTCACCAAAGAAATAATCCTTAAAATAGAAGAATATTGAGAATTTTCTAATCATTCAAGTTAGTCTATAATTATTGTATGCCTTATTTACTTAATTGTATATCTTGATATTGTATTGAATTATTTTTCTAAGTTTTAATTTGATTATTATCGTCTTATTTATTTTTATCTTTACTTGTAATAACCGTTTATGTAATTTTCTATTTAATATTTGTATAAGTTTGAAATTACTAGAAAATATGTACATCAGAATTGTCTCATGCTGATGTCATGGTCCAAATCAGTTGAAGCCGAAGGCTGATCTGCTTCAACTAGAAAAGAAAAAAAAAAAAAAAGGCCTGGTCATTCTGAGATTTTGATAACATTAATTACTACATGGCTGTCCAACACATGAAAGTGGTACTAGCTCTTCAAATACATCCAAGTCTCGCTCGCAGACAATTGCCCGGACAAGTTGCTTTCAATCACTGACTGCTGAATTTCGATTTACGCTCAGTCGGAATTGTCGCACGATCATTACCCATGCAGTTATTGATTTCCAAGTCTGTTTGATTCACCCGGAGCATAGATCTTTTTCTTCACTAGCAAAATTTTTTTTTTACACTTTTTACTGCTTACTTTATGTCATTTGATATCTTAATCACTAAAATACTTTTTAAATTTTTTTCCACAGTTTTTTTCACTATTTTCTTTTACCTCTTACCGTAAGGACTCTAAAAAGACAAGATAATTTTAATCACCACCTCCACGCATATCTGCCTATGGTATATATGGAGCATATTTGACTAGGTAAATAAAATTGAAAAGGAATACAGCTGATAGAGAGATGATTACAATCATTATAAAATGAATGAACTTAAAATCATCATAAGATAATAATAAAGAGGTTAAATTGTTATGCTGTATCAGTAAATATTTTTTTTCTTGTTCTGCTCACTTTTATCTTCCATCGTTAATGCTCGTTTAACTTAGTGTCCTATATGGTTAACAATGTTTGTAAATTGACCGATTTAGCTTGAATTTTGACTTCAATTCTAAAATGAAAATAACTGACAAGTTTTTAGTAGCAGCTCAGTCTAATAAGATAAGTGTACAATTTAAATATGCTTGTGTGTCATCTTTTAATATATACACTTTTCTTTTTTCAACCAGATGGAGTGCCACAACTTGATTCTACACATACATGAAATTCGTTTTACTTTTCGATCATTAACTACCCCAAATTAGTGCCTCCCCATTTTGGCTTTATTTTTAATTACTGATCATCTTTATTCTTTTAATCATCAATTTTGCCACTAATATGCTTTTATTTTCATTACGTTATTTTACTCAGCACACACCACGTGCACCCTATCCAAACAAATAATATTTTTAAAAATAACATTTAGTTAAAATTTGTAATAAAATCTATGGACATTATGGCTGTTGTTAGTTTGTTGCATATGTCCAACAATAATGATGAAATATATGGCAATCATTACATAATTACATAATTGTCAATTTTTTCACTCATATTTAAATTCGTTGCACTCAAAATTTAGGTGATTTGCAAATATACTTAGTTTAACAAACATTGCACATGTATTCACACAATTTCATAAAATTATGATAACCATTACAAAGTTTCATTGAAATGGCAAATAACCCTAATGTTGACGCTTGGAAGGTAACAAACCATTAAGTGAAAAATTGTCATTCCAAAATTACCCTTCATTAATTTGCAAATATACCAATATAGTTTAACTAAAATTGCAAATATACCCACACATTTTTACGAAATTAAGATAACTACCGCATAGTTTAACCAAAATTACTATATATCCACATAATTTCACTAAATTAAGATAATCCCCATATAGTTCCACTAAAATTATATATTTGTCGGCTATAGTTAATATAAGGTTTAAAATTTTGAAAAATGATAAAAATAATCCTATTTAAATTTATATTAGAATCCATCAATTGCTAAACACTAACTGTATGTTAGACTGAAGTCTAAATAGGCTTAAAATTAACTTGAAAATATTTATAGCCCATTAGAATAATTTTAATAAAATTATAATAAATTTTAATGTTGTTGATCAAGGAGGCAAACGTTCTTACATGTGTGCCAGCTATGGAGCATCACTAGAGTGGTGAATTCCAGCACTCCACCGCCTTTCCCAATTTCTCATGGTTGCCAATCCTAAGTGGTTTGATCAACATATTTGAGCAATGCTCTTGACAAGCTCATCTTCACCAATCTAGGCTTCAAAGCAACGATGAATGTACACAGGAAGATGTAAAATGTGGAAAACGAGCCCACACAGTTTCACGTAGGTACGAATCTAAGTGACCTAGAAAGCAGAACATTTGTCTCCATGTTCTTGCATGTTATTTTGAAGGAGACAAAATTTTAACCTTATATTAACTATAACTCACGAAAAAGTAGGCTCATGTGGGTTACATATAATTTTTACTGAAATTATGGGGGGATTATCTTAATTTTATGTGTCTATTATTTTAGTTAAACTTTGTGGGGTTATCTTAATTTCTTGAAATTGCATTGGTATGTCTGCAATTTTAGTTAAAGTATGTAGGTGTATTTGCAAATTAATAAAGGGTAATTTTGGAAAGACAATTTTCACTTAACGGTCCCTAACCTTCCAGCTATCAACATACAGGTTATATATAATTTTAGTAAAATTTTGAGGGAGTTATCTTAATTTTGTGAAATTGTGTAGGTTTATCAAGAATTTTAGTTAAACTACATCGGTATATTTGGAAATTACCTCTTAAAATTTTGATTACATCTTGAAACTAGTTAAGGTTAAGCCGTTCCAAAATTAGTTGGGATGTGATAAGATGACAACATGGGCCTGATTTACAACCATTAATTTCAAGCCATTATACTCGTAAGACTAGTTTGTGTCTTTTTGTCCCATGACATATTTTTTATAGGTATATTTTTTTTGCAATCATCTCCATGTATATTACATTGAAGCTCTCGAGACATTCTTACAACTTTTTTCATATAACATTTTAACAATCATTTAACAATATTCCCGTTTTTCCTATAATAACCTATCGGTAGACACTTCCATGAAACCTAAGGGAACTAGCTGCCACCAAAATCTGTTCCAGCATTTCTACTCACACAAAGGACAAACAATGACACTAGGTTCGAACACTCACAGGGAGTTTGCGAGGCGTCCTCCCAAGTAAACCCAGCTAAGTTCTGTTGGTTAGTTTTTGTCTTAGTTGTACGCCATGCATACTTCGAAAATATGCTTAGATGTTGGTTTCAAGAATAGAAAGGCTGATTAATTGAATATTTTAATAAGAAAATACATTCTTTCAAACATTATTAGCAAGTAAAAAAATCTTTGTCTAGGAAAATACATATGCAAGAAAAAATTTTCATACTTATAACGATGCCTTTATGAGCATGTTTCAAGTATCTAGATGCATTGAAATTTCAACATTCTTAATTGGAAAACTTAATTTTTTTAATGTTTTAAAAATCTTATAAAATTATTAATTTATGTATATTTAATCTATAAACCAAGTTTTACTATTTTTTAAGATGCGTGTGTATTTTTTATTTTTAAAAATTAGGAGGTTTTAGTCTTTTTAAATGACTAAAATACTCTTACTTTTAAAAATAAGAATATATATTTTTAGAAATAGTAAAACTTAATATATAAGTTACATATACCTACATTATTAATTTTGTAAAAAAAATTTGCACCTAAGTGCATTGAAATTTTAATGCATCTGGACACATTGAAATAAGACTTTGCATTTACGGGCAAGAAAATTTTTCTTACTTTTGGTAATACTTTCGTAGGTGAGAAAAATTTTCTTTGCTTATAATAATTTTTTGCCAACAAAATCAAAACTTAATTCCTTAATGTATGAAAAACTAACTCAATTGAAAATTTTTAAGGTTCTCGTAATAATTATAATTAATCTAATACTTTTTTACTTAAGGTGTGTTTAAAAAGTATAAAACTTTTGAATGAAAAGTCTAGTATAAAAAATTTTAAAATTGAAGAAAAATATAATATAATAGAAGTAATGATGATAAGTAACAAGAATAAATTAATCAGCCGCATAGGTAATGATGTAGAAATGAATGAAATGTAATATAATTATATAAAAAATATAAATAAATAATTAAAAATAGATTAATTATGAAAAAAATGAAAAGTTTCAGCCCAACGTACAAAATTGGACTAAGTCAGTCATCGAAGCCTCCTCAAATTGCGTCATGAAGACACATGGGTAGCGTTTAACCCCACGTGGCCTAGAAATCCAGAGTGAGTGAATGGACATGTAACCCACTCCTATTACCATGTGGAGAGGCCACGTGTGCGCGATGTCACCCACCGCCCTCGATTGCCCCTTTAATAACCCTTTGACGTTCCATCAGCATACACGTAATTCCTCACAAATTCTACTGTTGGTATTGTGACAAAAATCATCCCAAAATCTGTAGAGTAGTCAATTCCATGATGAAATTTATCTCATTCACACTCTATCACGAGGGAATAGATAAATCCTACCTACGAGACGCCGTGTAATCTTTCATTTACGCTGTGAACTTTTTCATTTTTATCGATGACTTTCTGTAAGGCTCTGATCCATTCCAGACTTTCTTCTCCCACGAAAATTTCTCGTCTCATTATCTTTTCTATGCATTAATCATGACCTAATTGTGACCGACCGATGACCGATATTTCCATCCCTCATCAACAAAATATCTGCAATTCCTTTTTTTTTTTTTTTGTTTGAGGAGAATACCATACAAATGATTAATGACTAAAACAAAACGTAAATAAACTTCGAAACTCTGTAAGAAGTAAACAAAAATCAATTTGAGAAAGGAAAAAAAGAAAATGAAAAGTTTCATGTTCCCCCAGTAATAAACAATGATGTAATGGTTAGGGTTTGTCCCAAAGCATAAAGAATGATTTGGAACATCCCATTTAAGCTTATGGCCGTTGATTTGAGCGGGCGTATGCACTATGCAGTCAAATAGTCGCCACAATTCTCTCGACATTTTTCTTTTTAAAAAAATATATATTTATGTAAATGGGGAAAACGTTTTCCTTCTTTTTCAATCATGGGGCTGAAAACCTGCTGATAATCTGACAATCTGTCTCTCTTTCTCCAGCCCAGAGGCCTACTTTTTCACTGTAGCTAGAATGGTTCGCACAAGAACTATCCGTTGAAATCTTCCCACGCCCAAAAATCAACCGTAAAGAACGGATCGAATAGACCAGAAATCGGGTATCCCAGAGTATGATACCGTGAAGTAATTGAACTTTTTTGAATTTTTTTAGAGGATGATACGTCCCACAATGTATAACTTGGTGGAGATGTGATTTATACCGAAATTTGGCAATTCAATCTACTCTTCTTGGGCAATAGAAATGTTCTCCTAGACCCAACAGTCAGTCCACACTATTCAACCACTGGAAGATATTAATAGGGAATAATCTATTTTTGGACGGACACGAATATTGGATGACTAATACAAGATATTCACTTTGGAATTATTCCGAATTGCAGAAATGTATGGAATGATTCATGCTGTTGCCATGTAATAATTTTTATCAACTGTGCTTCTTCTGGATGAGATGGTGAGGTCCGAAAGAAGATGAGAATCCATCCGAGTACGGGTACGGCATGCGCAACTTTTTCTCTAGCTTGCCCATTCACATGCAGCCATTTGTCTCACCACGAGAACAGCACCCCTGAGCTGAGCTGACTACGATCTTGTCCTTTTGTTTATTGAAGGTGGCCCAGCAACAACTAGCGATGCCACGTGTGGCGGGTCAGTTGCTCGTCATGACGATTAGGTGGACCGTCCAATGCTTGAAATACAATTGGATGCATGGCGTTCTCCACTCGAAAAAGAGATGCCACTCTCACTCACTCAATGCGGATTTATCTGATCTGTGGCAGAAGAAGAGGGGTATTTGGGGATTTGGGCTGGTTCCTGGCTGCCAAGTGCTACCCTTGATAGGCTGGCTGCCCATGGCCCGGGCCAGATGCAATTGGGTGCACCAGAATTTGCCAGCTGCAATTGGGAACTTCAATGCTTGGGTTCCAGAAGCAGCGTAGCTAAGAATATTGAAAAATGATAAAAATAAGTTAATTAAGAGCAGTCTCATACTTCCAAGGGGAAAAAAAAAAGAGCAGTCTCCAAATGCAAGTGGGTGCATGAGAAGAGACGGTAGTAATTAAAGAGAGTCCATCTAGGATCGAAGAAAGCAAGGGAAAGATTCTACACAAAATAAGAAACTTCATGTTTTGATTCCCTCTTTTTCTTTTCTGAAAACTATACAAGTTTTGAGTCTTAAAGAGGAACACGGCAAGCCCAAGAAAACAAAAACCCAACAAAAAAAGGAACTGGCTACCACCCCTAATCCAAAATTTCAAAAAAAGGAGTCAAAATCACCATTAGCAATTCCCGAAACACAGGTTGAAGCTGCTGGGAACAGTACACTCTGGCATGGACAGCTCATCAGAGAAGAACCCACAACAATCCATCATGCTATCTGTCCACGGTGACGGCTCATACAGCCAATCCGTGTAGACAACCTCGTTGGGTGATGACTCCGGTGAGTCATAGCTCGGGCTTAGTCTAGGCAGCTCCACGATCTCTCCCAACTCTTCTGATTGAGTTGATTCCGAGGATTGCTGCGTAGTGAATTTTTCCATTGCGGCGGCCTTAGCGGCGGCAGCCTGCACGTCGCGCGGCGACGAGGATGCAGGCCTTGGTAGGAGCTCAGCCAGGTCAGGGAAATTGAGGATGGCTGAGTTTCCCTTTATGCTGAGAGCTGCTACATCATGAGCTCGGGCTGCCATCTCAGGAGTTGGGAATGTTCCCAGCCAGATCCTAGACTTCTTTCGCGGCTCGCGGATCTCTGACACCCACTTTCCCCAGCTGCGCATGCGAACGCCCCGGTACACTGGGTGCCGGCTGCAGTCTCTTGCTCGCTTGCTCTTCTTCTCTTCTGGATCCACCACTATTGGCTCCTTCCCAGCTTCAATGGGAGAAACTTGCTGAGACAAGGTGGAGGAAGAGGATGAAGACGAGGAGGGAGATGATGCTGAGATTGAATTCATACTGCTCTCTGCTTCTGAATTCCCCGCAGGTTCGGCCATGGATTGAATGTAGTGCGAGGGCATTATACTCAGACAATCGCCAATTTAAAACATCAATAATCAGCATACATTTGACAGACGGACAGCAGCATGCCTGGCCTGAAATGGATCAGCAGCTTTACGCGTCACGGCGGCCGCGTGGATGCGATTGGTGGCTACTGGGGGCGTCGCAGTGTTGGCAATTCACTCACTACCTGGAGAGCATCAGCATCTTCAGATCAACAAGGTCCGCGTGGTAGCAATTGAAGAAGGCACGTCGGACCGTCTCATAATTGTAATTATTCACCTTAATTGACTTATTGGATCAATGTTTATGCGCACAGAGGAATCATCTGATTTCACCAAGTCGTTGAATGGCTCAAAGAAGGTTATCCGGAGGATGTGAGAGTGGATGGGTGAGTTGGGCTATATATACACACACACACATATGTTCCCAAGCCACCAAGGTGCACAAGGTCTAAAGCAGCTGGCACTTGGGTTCTTGCATTACACTAATGTTTAAAGCGAAATAGAATAGAAGGATATGTACTTCTCAGAACAGAATTCTTGACAAAGTGAGGAAAAGGGAATGAAAATGTGCGAGGGGGAGAGGGAACAAATATAGAATATGCCAATGAAAGAAACCAAGACGAGTTCAGAGAGAAAGAAACCGACCCAAGAGTTCAGAGAGAGAGAGAGAGTTGGATGGAAAGCAGATGAATGCAGAGAGAGTAGAGAGATGGGAAGAGTCGTCCAAAGTGCTTAGTTGCTTAGTGCTTTATAGTGAGAGAGAGAGAGAGAGAGAGAGAGATGGAAAGCGAGGGTCTTAGTAGAGAGTGGGGGAGGGCCTCCAGCCTGACAGCCAGCGACCCTCAACCATCTGGCCCTGGCATCATTTCCCAATGACACATACCACCCAAGAGGGTCTGGAGGGGTTGGGGGCCACCTTAGAAATGGGCACCCTGCTTGACTCCCGTGGTACAACGGGCCCCAAACCCCATTGCCCAACCTCATCCCTCATTAAATTCCTTCCCCTCGCCCATTTTTCTGTTACTTCACCCATGTTTTTACTATTCATTTGCCCATTCTAAGGCCATCTATCACTCACTTCCGACCCTAGATCACCCTCGCAGCTATGATTTTTTTTTTTTGTTTCCCCTTTTTCCTCCAAAAAGATTTTTATTATTGTGCTGTATGCGGTGCATCATTAATTGACGTTGTTTAAGCAAAATGTTACACTATAATGAGGTCTTCGACCGGGGTTAGTGGCGATCTGCATCCCACCCAAAGTACTTGAAAGAGCCATTTGGATTTTTCGATCAGCTCAACTCAATAAAGAAATCACTGGGCTTTTCAGTTTTCCTTTTCTTTTCTCAATCTTGTGAGGCCGACGTGAATTTCGTGTGGACAAGAAATGGTTTTAAATCATTTTAACTGTGACGTTGATTTTTTAAGGATAAAGCACGTTTTTACGTGGTATCCATGTATTTTAGGGCGGGCCCTTCGGATGTGGTGAGTGGGATTCCAGTTCATGGTGGGCAGATTAACAGTTGGATTAGCTCATGATTCTTAATTTGTCTTCGTTATTAGGAATGGGGGAATAATCAATTCTGACTCGACGATATAAATAAATGAATAATGTGTGCCAGCCAAAGAACGACTTAACTTTCCTTGGAAAGCCCATAATCACACACACATATATAGGATAATAATCCTATTGGCCTGCTAAAAAATGATGCAAATGGATTTGGGTGTCTTTAATTTTGGACTGCATATATATTTTTATCAAGTTGGAAATCAACAACTTTTTGTATATTACATTATAAAATTTTTAGATGTATTTATATTCATAAAAAATATACATGTATCTAAAAATTTTATAATTTAATAATGAATTAAATATACTCGGGCTAGCAATTTCATCAAAAAATTAAAAAATACAAATGCGTCCTGATAAACAAGATCATTAAGACTTAAAAGCATTAAACTCGTCACTGCAAATGAAGTTTAAAGTGTTAAAATAATGAACTGAAAGACCCAAATATCCTGAGAAATTAAATGACAAGTGATAGCAATTTTGCAAGACGAAAATAAAGTGAAATGTACGAAAAGCAATATTATATATATAATAAGTAATTATCTATAAACATGGGAACTTTAAAAAAATGAATATCTGGAAGACTCTATTAATTACCACCTAAAATCTATCAGGTGCATAAAAGGGACTGTAAATTTGAAATACGGTTATGGTACTGGTTAATTAATTTGTGATCTCATCTTCTTTTAATTGGTATCTGGGGTGAAACCAGTGAGCAATCCACAATTGCCAACCTTATTTCAAAAACCATTTCTTCCGTGTGATCTTCTTAATTCCCATACAATACAAACAATAGCCAGCTCTTTCTTCCGTGTGATCTTCTTCCCTTCCCTGGAGTAGCAAGGTTCCAACTTCCCTCCCCGTGTACCTGTTTCGGATGAGAAGACATTTTCCTTCCCTATAAGCAATTCCTTGTTTTGAAGCTACCATTCCTGCACAGCAAATTAAGCTTCAGCTAACAAGTGCACCTAATTCCTAACCAAAAAAAAAAAAAAAAAAGTGCACCTAATTTATATTTATATTCTATTTTTCATAAAATATTTATCTAAGTATATTTCATTTATATACCAAAATTTACAATTTTTTTACATGTAGTTATATTTTTCAAAACAAAAAATATATATACATGTATCTAAACATTATAAAATTTTTATACATAATTTTTTTTTTTTTATAACGGGTCTATTCTATACCTACCCTCTTTCAATTCGAGAGGGAGTAGGGATAGAGAGATCCAAGTAATTCATTGCCAAAAAATTGCCTGTACAAATTTTCCCAACAACAGCATTGGGAGGAGTACCCCACCAAGACAAATGGTTCGTGGAAGACACCGCGGCCAGGTCAGCAAGGGAGTGCGCAACAGCATTTCCCTGCCGTAAAACATGATGGACAGAGAAGGACTCATTTCCTTTAAGGATATATCTAATATCATCAATGATAATTCCCGTAGGGGAGGAGAGAGGTTCCTCATTGGACAGCTAAGCATAAAGCAGAAGAGAGTCAGTCTCAAACAATGCAAATCTGATTTTGAGTTGAACGGCCCATTTGATCCCCAGCAAAAAGGCGGTCGCTTCAGTGAACAATGGCTCTCTCGATCCTTGATGCCTCCAACCCCGTGCAGCAATAAAAAGCCCCCTAGAGTCCCTTATCACAGCCGCACAGCCAAAACCATCCATTACCCCCCGATTCCGAGCATCCATGTTAATCTTGACGAAACCAAGAGGCGGTTTGAGCCATCTGGTTACAAAGGCTCTCGTTAGTGTCCCCGAATGGATTAGCGCCTTTGCTATTTGGTATTGATTGCGATAGTCTGTACACCAAGCAATGGTATCCGAAATTCTCGGTTGAGAGCCTTCCACTCTGAGCTTGTTCCTCAGAAACCAGATCCTCCAGCAATACAGGATAAAGAAACCTAAGTCGTCGTGTCTCTTTGCCTGCACACAAGCATCCGAAATCTCCAGAACAATCGACCCATGAGGACCCGGCCCCGCAGCCACCTTACAAACCCCACCAATCACACCACATTCCAGGAAAAGGTGATTTGTGTTTTCAGACTCATTTCCGCAGAAGACGCAGCGTGTGTCTATCTCTATGCCCCTGTGATTCAGATTTTGTAGGGTCGGAAGAGCATCCCTTGCAAGCCGCCACCCAAAGATGAGCACCTTTGTGGGTAATGGCAACCGCCAAATTGCCCTGAAGATCCCCGGGGCACTGGGGAGTGCGGCCTCCAAGCATAGGAATCTGTAAGCCGACCTCATCGTGTATTATCCGTTAGGTTCATGGATCCAGTATAGACAATCAGCAACCTGCCCCTCCGGGATGGGGATCCCGCAAACCTCCTGCCACCGATCCTCTCCCAGTGCCGCAATCACCCGATCCCTAATCCAAGACTTAGACTCGCTGTCGATAAGGTGACTGACCGTCATATCCTCTGGTAAATATGAAGGAAGGGGCCCCGCTTTCCTTACCTTTGATTCTAGCCAAAAAAAAAAAAAAAACCTTCACCCGGTTCCCCGTGCCAATCCTCCATCGGCACCCCATTTGTATTATATCTCTTGCTTTCAAAATACACTTCCAAGTAAAGGAGTCCGATGGTTTTGTCTTGCAGCTCCAGATGTCAGTATTTGGAAAATATCTGGCCTTCAGAACATTGAGGCATGGAGAGGTGTTACCCGATACAAGACGCCAGACCTGCTTGGCGAGGAGAGCTAGGTTGAAGTTGTGGAAGTCCCTGAAACCCATCCCGCCACCGCACTTGGACTTGCACATGTCCTTCCAGGCGACCCAGTTCATCTTCTGTTTGCCATCATTCTCCCCCCACCAAAATTTACTGAGCAGCCCGTTTAGATCATTACTAAAAGATTTGGGCATTAAGAACAGGCTCATAGCGTATGACGGTATTGCCTGACATACCGCCTTGATAAGCACCTTTTTCCCGCCTGCAGAGAGCAACTTGCCTTTCCACCCCTGGATGCGATTCCAGACACGATCCCTAATACTTCTGAAGAAATCCCCTTTTGATTTGCCTAACCACGCTGGGAGACCCAAGTAATGGTGAAGGTCCTGCCCGGAGGACCTAAACATCTGGATCAGCTTTGTTCTTGTGTGAGAGTCAGTATTTGAGCTGAAGAGGATAGCCGTTTTGTCCACATTTACCATCTGGCCCGAGTAGCTTGCATACTGGCTTAAAAGGTCAAGTAGGTGTCCCACCTCTCCCCCATTTGCCCGAATAAAGATGATTGCATCGTCCGCGAACAGCAGGTGGGAGATCATCGGGCCCCTCTCCTTGAGTCTGATACCATGAATAGCGCCGCCGGCAACCGCCTTGTATATCAGAGCCGAAAGCCCCTCAGCGCACAGTAGAAACAGGTAAGGGAAAAGAGGATCCCCTTGTCTTAGGCCCCGTTGGGAGTGGAAGAAAGAAGACTTGAAGCCATTGACATTCACCCGGTATTTTACAGTAGAGATGCATCTCAGAATCCAGTTTACCCACACAGGGCAGAAGTTCATGGCCACCATAACCCGCTTGAGGAAATTCCATTCCACCCTGTCATAGGCTTTCGACATGTCTAGCTTGATTGCCATTTCGTGCTTGCGCCTCCTCTTCCGCATTCATAGGGAATGAATAATTTCATAGGCGATGAGCATGTTATCGGTGATGAGACGACCCGGGACAAAAGCACTTTGCTCATCGCCAATGATGACATGAAAGATCGTTTTGAGTCGATTAGCCAACACCTTGACCAAAATTTTATACACAACGTTGCATAGACTGATGGGCCTGAATTGGGAGAGACTTTGAGCATCAGCTGTCTTCGGGATCAAGATCAATGTGGTTGTATTCAGGTCCTCGATTAGTCTGCGTTGCCGATCCATATTCCTTTCCATCATGAACTGTTTACACCACTTTATAATGTCGCCCCCCACTGTGCTCCAATGTTGTTGGTAAAAACCTGCCGACAGTCCGTCCGGTCCCGGAGCTTTTGTAGGACCCATACTTTGAACCGCCTTGGTTACTTCATCCGCCGAGAGAGGTTTAGTCAGACATAGCCTTTGTTCATTTGAAATTCTTCTCAGAATGCAGTTCTCCACCCATGGCGCCGAGGTGTGGGAGGTCGCCGAGAAAATATCAGAGAAGTGCTTGGTTGCCAAATCCAAGATCTGGTCCTGCACCCTTACCCAGTTACCACTGGAATCCCTTAAAGCATCGATGGTATTTGCTCTTTTCCTGTTGGAAGCCATACGGTGGAAAAAACTTGTATTTCGATCACCCTGGTGGAGCTAATGCGTCTTTGCCCGAACCCTCCACATTTGCTCTTCATCCTCCAGCAGAAGGTTGATTTGGTGGTTCAGTTTCTGAATGGCACTATCCCTTTCATCACTTGGGTCCATTGCGAAGAGAGCCTCAACTTCTCTGTTTTTTCGTTCAATACTCTTCCGAAGATTACCCCTTTTTCGACGATTCCACAGAGAAAGTTCCGAAGCAAGCCGCTTGGTTTTCCAAAAAATCTTATCCCCATCATGCAACCCCCTTGGCATCTGAGATTCCCACACCTGGTTCACAATTCTAGTAGCCCCATCATCTCTATTTCAGAATAATTCATACCTGAAATCCCTTGGCAGTCGTCCTCTACCCATGTTTGAATCAATCACCAATAGTAACGGACAATGGTCGGAGGTCGGGGACTGAAGGTTGGTGATCTTTGCATGAGGATGGAGGTTAAGCCATGAAGGGGTAGATAGCCCCCTATCAAGCCTCGATTCCACCCTTTGATGCCCGCGTCTGTTATTTGTCCATGTCATTTGCGCTCCAAAGGATCCCAAATCCATCAGGTTGCAAGAATCAGTGGTTTCGCGGAAGCGGTCCAGTCGGGCTTGGGGCCGAGGTCTTTCGCTAATGTACTCGCCATGTGATATTACCTCATTGAAATCCCCCATTACAAGCCAGGGATTCGTGTCTTCATAGCTCAGCTGATTGAGAATGTGCCAGCTCAGGTGTCATTGGTGAGCTTCAGGGTGTCCGTAGAACCCGGTGAATCACCACCCGCAAAAATTGGCATCAATGTGGTGGTTGGAAAAGCTTCTGATAGTAGCAGTTTTGTTGTTATTCCACAGAAGGGCTAGACCCGTCAAAACGAAGTCTTCTTCTGATCCCATCCATCTCCTTTGAGTAGCACTTTGTTTCGCAGAGGAGGACCAAACAGGGCTCTTTTCTCCTTACCAGATCTAGGAGGTTCCGAATTGCCCGGGGGTTCCCAATCCCCTGGCAATTCCACACTAGGATCGCCATATTAGTTGAGGCGTGGCTGCTGGCTACTCGCAGCCTCCACCTCAGTCATATCGGTCCACAGCCCTTTCCTGCTTCTCTTTTGTATCCCTCTCCGATCTTCCCACTCGCTGGATAGGTCCCTCTTTGTGGAGGCCGCAGGCGTAGGTTGGCATTCCATCCTTTCAGTTATGTCCAGTTCATCCCGCATTCGGGCCCTCCTCTTCCATTTGTTACCCCCTCGCTTCTGGGTCAAACAGCCCTCTCCATGTTCCTCCATCCCTTTTCCATCCCATATCTGAACCTCATACAATCCATCCATCTCCCCCCCTATGTGACGCTAGTCATTCCCCTTCTTCGACATGCAGTTATGGTTTGGGCGATCTCCCTCTATCTCCCGCATTACACCAGTCCCATAAACAGATTGGGGATGCTCCTCCTTTCCTTCTTCCTATTGAGTGCCTACCTGCACACAATGAGCAAGCTGCAAATCCTCCCTACCCCACTGCCCAAGATCCATGGTTTCAGCATCCAGGATCACGGCAGTCGTTGATGCTGATTGGTGGTGCTGTGTAGAAATGGCCATGGAGCTCTGCCTGGGTAGATCGTCGCCTTCAGATGCTGCAGTCGCTGGTGCTGGACTGTGGTGTTGTATAGAAATGGCAGTGGAGCTCCCGGGTAAAACGTCACCATCAGCCCTTATCTCTACATGGCGTTGCATCTGCCCATAAAGTTGGTAGTCCTTTCCTCTGTGCTGCTGTTTCCGTCCCATATCAGCAGGATCCTCTCTACTACTGCAACGGGTTTACTCGTCTTCCACGCGCCGGTCCCCTTCAGCTGCTGGGCTATCCTCACTATGGTCCCTTTCACTGCAAGGAGTTCCAGTGTATTTGATGGGATTGGCCCTGTTACCTCTTGAGGTTCCAAAACGCAACATTAGATGTTTGACCCCAACTCTGAGCCAACTGTCGAATGGCATATCCTCCTCAACTACTGATTGTTGGAGGCTTGGTTTCAAGACGCAGTCACGATGGGTGTGACCCATCCTCCCACAGATGTAGCAAAACAGGGGCAGCTTTGCATACTGGAACGAAACCCATTGCTTCTGTTGTGTTCCAATTTTTATGAACATACCCCTTCTTAGAGGCTCTCGGCAATCCACCCATACATTCAACTTGATTTCAGTTTCTGTCGCTTCCAAATCGAACCAGCCATCGAAAGAATTCCCAATGCATTCCCCCAGAATTTTTTTGTCAATGATGTATGGGGCTCCCATGACGTGCAGCCTCAGCGGCGTTTTCACGAGCATAATGCGGGTAAGGTTAGTTTCTTCCCTGACTTCAGAGATGAATACGAGGTAGAGTTCGAACGTCCACGGACATCCTTTCATGATTCTGTCTTTGTCCTCAACTGCCTCCAATGTGATCAGGTATAGATTCTCGCCTACTTCATTGAACTGGTACGACCCCACTGGCTTCCAAAGCCTCCTCATCATCCCCTTGAAAATGTCTTTATTGTAGGTCTTTGTCGACCATAGAGAACAGAGAAGAGAAGCTCCTTGACCCGGTGAAATCTTCTTGATGGCTTCCCCTGAAATCGCCAACGTCTGAAGCTCCGCTCCAAGCAATTCGTCGACACTCGGTTTCATTCCCTGCATTCCCTACATACCTACGGTTCCGATGCCTCGTTCACCTCTAACCCGACTTTCTTGAGCTCCCAGTGTCCTCCTCTCCCAATTGCCCTGAATTCCCAGCTCATTGCCGTCGCCCAGAACCGAGCGCACCACCGGTGCCTGTTGGACCTTTCAGGGGGAGGACCGATCACTCAGACTCTTGAATCCACTTCTATTTTTATACAGAATTAAATACATTCAGATCAACATTACAAAAAATTAAAAATTAAAAAAACCCACCTACACAGGTTAACAAGATCTCTTATTAGATTAGGCTTACAAAACCAAAACATTATATCTGTATATCCAATTAGCTCGTTCTAATTTGATCATAGTCCTATATCTCTTGTCTTCTCGTAATCGAGGCTTAACTCAAAAGATTCACATTCCTAGTCTGCATGCCAAGTGTCTGTAATCTGAATTCTATTGGAGAGCATGTCTTCTACTCTAATTTTGCTGGAAAGAATTTGTCTCCCGCTGTGGGCAGTATTTGTCTACCATTAACAGAGTTGGTTATAATCAGATAAGAAATATAGTAAAGACTATTTGAGCATGATTAAGTTGTAACTTATAAGAGATATAAATGATCAAGAGACAGAACAAATAGGATAATAATAATCAAAGGCTTACAAAGGCGTGATGTTTAGTTGCTATCCATGCTAAATATATATTTTCATGAAAAATTTCTCTCATATCCATAATATTTGCCCATAATTTTTATTATATTCATAATATTTAAAAAATTCTTTTTATACTTATAATATTTAACCATAAAATCTCATCATATACACGTAATCAAAACAATCATTAATTACCTTATTAAAAAATAATTTTATCCTTCCACATTTTTTTAAATGAAACAATTCAATCCTAATATAACTTAATATTGTTAAACTATTAATTTGACATCAAGTAATTCAAATATTATATTGAGGTTAAATAATTTCAATTAGGAAATTTTAAAAAGGTAAAATCGTCTTTTTCGATATTGTAGTTAGCGGCTATTTTAATTGCATGAGTGTCATATAAATTTAGGATGAATATTATGAGTATAAGAGAAAATTTTGAAATATTGTGAATATGACAAAAATTAAGAAAAATGTTAGGGGTACAAGAAGAAACTTTTCTTTTTCTTTTTTTTACTTTTTATAAACTTGTTAAGCATCATTTGATAAGAATAGTGGGTCGAAAATATCACTCCTACACATTTTTTTAAAAAATAATTTTGATATTTTAATTACCTAAATATCCTACTTTTCCATTTTATTCTTATGTTCGAATCATCTCCTTCCCAACTACATATTTCTTCCACTTTATCCCTATCATATCTCACCACTCTCATATTTTTCAAA
Source organism: Annona squamosa (assembly GCA_035584095.1). NCBI lineage: Eukaryota > Viridiplantae > Streptophyta > Magnoliopsida > Magnoliales > Annonaceae > Annona > Annona squamosa. The sequence continues at coordinate 3,321,540 of JAXCLR010000105.1, forward strand.
AATACTTTTATTTTAACTTTCCATTCCATTCCTCCCTATATTACTAAAAGGTGCTTAGGTATACATAATTTGTCAACCAAGTTTTATTATTTTTGAAGATAAATATAAAATTTTAAATATATGGATATTTTAGTCATTTTTAACCAATAAAAAGACTAAAATATCCTATGTTTAAAATACATACTTATCTTAAAAAATGTTAAAATTTAATTTATAGGTTAAATATACCTAAATTAATAATTTTATAAAAAATAAAAAATATGATTTTTAGCCGAGGATAACAAGATCATAGCTCATAATATATTAGATAAATGATACTCAAGTCTTTTATATTATATAAATTTTTATAATTAGAGCCCTTACGGGATTCGAAAATGGTCCTTCAATTTTTCATTTTGAAATTATCATAAAGTTTATTGCAAAATGTTAAAACTAGTTACGGAAGATTTTTTCAAAAATTGCTCCATGAAGTAGATAACACTGCAAAGCGACCATCTTTTAAGCCAAATTTCAATTTTCTTGTATTCGACTATAAGCAGATAAAATATATTATGTATAGCCAAATAAACAGCATTATTTAAAACTAATTATGACATTTGGTTGAATATGAAAATTGATTGCATTTAATTGCATGCCGCCACCCTTAGCTAAATATACATGTATTTGGGGCAAATTAATATATATGGAACCAATTTTAATTTACATGCAACTAAAAGGATGGGTGAATTTATTATTACAATATAAAGCATAGCATATATTGCTACACAACTAAATTTTATTTAGCAATAAATTTTTATTATAGATTATCGGTGTAGTTTTTTTATTGGTATATTTTTAAGTCATGTCTCAACTTATCTTTAAATTTAAGCTTAGACACAATTCTTACAATTTATAAAAGGACACTAGTAGATCTCAAATAACAATAGGAAAGACCACAGGCTCCCAAATAGCAAATTGGAAGATATTTACATAGATATACGAGAAACGATACCCCATTGATTCAAATGTTGACCTGCTTAAAGGCAGCCATCAGGTTTCCAGCAAGCTACATGTAGGCTAGCTAAGAAACTAAATATTTAATCATATATAATGAAGCAATTTGTTGTCGTTAAGTGTTGCTAAAATGAATTTTCTTATAATCTCACCTAAGCTATTTCAAAAATTAAAAGAAAGTATATAAATAACTTTTACCAGTCTTTTCCACTAGAAAATTTAATGCTTTTTCATGATACATTTAATTTTTAGACCACCATTCCATTTTGGAAATAAGAAGAAAGCAAACTCCTTTTCTCCCCTTATTTCTTTACCCTGCTCAACATAGAGATGAGTGATCTTGTTAACTTAGGCTAAATAAATGTCTTTCTTAGCCACTTTTTTTCATACATTTATTTATCTAAATGTATTTAATATATAAACTAAAATTTATTATTTTTTGATATTTTTAATAATAAAAATCTCAAATATATATATATACACTATCTAAAAATAATGAAACTTGATTTATATATTAAATACATTTAGATAAATAAATATATTAAGAAAAATAAAAAAAATATTATAAATAAATTTTTTAAGATAAACTAAATGAGGCATTTGTTTAGCCTGACTAATAAGATCAAATCTCTGTAATATATAGTTTCCCTTCCAAGCTCACTCCTATAAAAGCAAATTTCAGTGATTCTTAAAACTAATATATGCATTGGAATTGACTTACCTTATAATGTCCACAAGATCTTTCCAAATGCCGAGATCGAGACATCGTCTACTTCAAGCACGCATGGATACCAATAGCTAGCTCCTCTTTACAAATTTAGAGGATCCGAGAAGCAGTTAGTAACGCTAAAGAAGACCTTTTATATCGTCTCCTAGCGACATTTTTCAAACATTTTCAACAGCTTTCAGAATCATTTGAGGTTAATGAATTTATGGTTGCATCTTATTAGTATATTAAGGTTTTATTTTTATTATTGTCTCATTTCTAATTTTTGTAAAACTCGTTCATATTTTAACTTTTTATATGATCTATTACGCCCGTCGTGCGTGCATGTAATTAGCAGCAATACGTAATTGTAGAATTCTTATTTATTATACAATAAAAATATTATTACATTATGATTGTATCAGGCTCACGTCACAGTTTCAAAAGGGTCTGGACTGGAGCAGACGATGTAACCAGTACTTAGAATCCCAAAGAAGACACCTACACGCTTCAAGCCAGTGGCTTGGTCCTGAAATCACTAAATGCAAGCGAAAGCGACAGAAATTTTCAACGAAAAACCTCAACCACGTACCACCCATGGCTAAAATTAGATTCACGCACGGAACTACAAAGGAGGGAGGAGGGCATTGTAAGTAATTCAGTGGGCTGGGTACGACAATTCCGTGTAGAGATATTTCTTAATTTTTTAAATCTCCAAATCAAAATTAAAAAAAAAAATAGACGTTTTTCTTGCGTCAGATCGATGCCATATATACGCATATAGCGTAATGGTTGTTACGAACTTAACTTTTTAGACTTAAAAAATGTTTTTTAAAATTTAAATTATCTACGAAATTTTCCTATATGATGATACGTTTATGGAAGCTCGATTATATGCGTCTTAATATATTTTAAGTCAAAATATATTATTCATTTATTTTTACAATTAGTTGTACTTTTTGTTTTTATTTATGAACGTATTTTCTTAAATGTATTTAATTCAGATGCCAGGTTTTTCATTTTACAGTTATTATATATATATGTTTTATTTTTAGAAATCAAGTTTTTAAGAAGTGAAAAATGGCGTAAATGCTCTTGAAATTGATTTTTTTAAATAAAAATAAATGTGTAAAAATATTTTAACATGGAAAGACTTGATATATAGATTAAATACATTTAAATATTTGGATACGAGTTTCCAAGTAATTTTGGAATAAAATTATGTAATTCCATCTATTTATGTGCCGTCCAAGTTATTAATTAATTGCTTTGTCCTTCTGATTAAACCTTCCTTCTTCGTTTGATGTACGTGGCTGAAAAGCATGGCGTCGATGACCACAATACATTAATGGCTGGAAGCATAACCACATATGTAGCACGTGATAGTTCAGGACCCATGTCGTTAATTTGGCGAACCCGTTCATGGGTGGCCCCAAGTGTCTTCATGATTTTGGGGTGCACGTATATGGTTAGAAGAGGGTCAAAACGTGCAGATTTTTCGATTGATGCAATTTTCCAATGTGGGTGATGACTGAAAGCAAGTTCTCTAGATTTTTATTAAAAATTACATAAAGCCTGTACTGTTTGTTCGATGCTATTAAAGATTAATGTACTGTATTAATTGCGGTTGTTATTATTATTATTTTTTTGATATTGTACAATATCATATCTGGTATTATATTTAAGCCCATGTACATAGAAGACCCTAAACTCTCATCTATTATTAGAAGAGACAACGAGCGATGAAGCTTTCATCTACAGACAGGAGAATCTAAGCTCTTAAACAACCAAAATTTCTACATGATAAGGAAATCCAAACATCGGACCTCATCTATGAAGGCTACAAGAGTTACCAACTAGTTTGCAGCCCAGTTAGCATTGCTGTTGTTATTTAATTACTGTATTGTGCAAATACTACTCTTATATATATGCCATCATCTTTCTTTCGTTAGGTTTCTATCAAAATGCCACTTTCATCTTATCCCAGTTATTATTCCTGCTTTAATGAGTAATGAGAAATTCACTCAATGTATTATATTTAACATCATGGTATCATGATAGATATCTCTTTATATCTTTTGTCTTTTTTTTAATATTACATATGAATTTTTAAAATATATTTCCAACATCAAAACCTTCTAAAATATCATTACTATATATGTGGATAAATAATTCTATACCTATTGTTATTATTTTTTTGATTGATAATTTATAATATCACATTTGATATTACAAATAAAGTACATTCATATGAGGACCCACTAAGCTCCCATAAATCTTCTATAGAAACTAAGCCCCACCTATTTTAAAGAGAGATGAACTCCTAGAAATTTGGACCACTATAAAAGGTGAAAAATCACACTCCGGCCAAGGGAAGATGATTCGAAATGCGCTTGTGGCGAAACTATTGTCAGCACATGCTAACTGGGATGAGATTCGATTGGCACCTATTTTTATATTTTCATATCTAAAAGATGAATCTAAACATTTTTCCACGATGTATGCATTTATACGTGAATATATATTTTAATAAAATGTTAGTCGTGCACATTTTTTTCTTTGAATTCAACTTAGCGTTATAGCTAACATATGGTATGAAATATAATGGATGGAATGTGTTTCCAACACATGCCGGCTTTCGTACTAGTTATCTCCAATTGAATCGATTCTTAGAGCATGCCCCCCTCTCCTCTCCCTATTTGTAATAAAAATAAAAATAATAAATGAAATAGATTTTTCATCAATTATTTAGGGAATATGATTCTTTACGGCCGGACGGAGTCCGCATTACTCCGTCCGCTTCCCGCACGCGGGCAGCGCGTGGCCG
>JAXCLR010000105.1:3331066-3350113 GCA_035584095.1 Annona squamosa
AAATAATTAAAAAATATGATAGTGATGGAGAGTGAAAAGTTTTAGATTGAAAAGTTTTAAGTTGACATTTTTTATGAGTTGCTAAACCCACCCTAGATCTATCCTATTTTGTTAATTGTTATGCTTTAAAATATATATTAATCTGATCATGCAGCTATTAAATTGATAAAAGTTTTCATGGATCACACAATATTAACTATAGAATTTTTTTTTCATTTATTCCATCGGAAGATAATCCACTCTAATTTCTCAGCCACGTGTATCGGTGCAATTAATAGAAGCCATTGATTTGCGGCGAACATTAAATCCTTAATTAAGGGAAATGTAGAAAGTTCAATCACGTACAACAAAAGCATAAAAGAAATATAAGATGATGTATAACTCTTCTATAAAAGAAATATAAGATGATGTCTAACTCTTCAATATTGCAGAGCCTACAGACAGCGTACAAAAATCGTTTTTAATTTTTCACAGGGTATATTCTTACATGTGTTCGCATAAGATGCAAACCCATGTTTCATTATCCTCAAATTCGTCTCTTTTAACAAAAATTGAATCAACAGAAACTAATTATACGATTGATTAGGAACAACTTCTAGATGTTAAAGTCTGCATGAAAATTGATTAAAACGATTTTCAATATTTTTGACTATGAATGAATTGCATGTTAATGAGTTTGGATTTTGTCCAATATAATAAGTTGTAAACGATTTTTTTTTATTATCTAGAAAGGGTGCATGGTCTAGTTAGTTAGAATAAAATTGTTGCTATAAGAAAATAATATCTATCAAAAGTACGCATGGAAAAAACCTTGTGCTTTTTGAGTGAAAATACAAATTATCATGATAGAAAAATAACTATATAAAAATAAAATTGCTAAGAATATTTTATTAGAGAAAAGCCAAAAGCTTTGCCCTTGCAAAAACACCGATTGGCACAGTTGGGATTCTGTAATGTGAGTCTTCGTCTTTGTGGCCACTGACAGTCAAGGACAATCTCAGCCTACAATTAATTTGCAGTATAAATATTGATGATTGGACTGCTTAATTAATTAATTATCAGAGAGATGGATTGATTGATTGATTTGATCCTTATTTAAGATTATCTAAAATGTGGCCCAGGAAGTAACAGATTAAATTAGAATGCATTAAATCGATAACCAAACTAGTTGCATCTTGGAAACGGCATTAGATTCAAACCTAATGACAGGACGATCAAACAACTAATAAGTATCATGCAATTGATTAAGCTATTAATGCTATGCTAACAAGAAACGACTTCTTGATTTCTAGAGAAATCAACATGGAATATAAATCATGTTGTACCCCATTCAGTAGACAAGGACAATAAAAAAAAAAAAAAACTAATTAATTGCCTAAAATTGATAATTTTTTCCCTACTTAGGAAAAGAAACCTCAAGAAAAAATCAAAATTGGGAAACTGTTAATAGCTACACTGTTTTTTTTGCTACACAAGCATGTCAATGAGACAGAAATCCCCTTCCAATCTCACCCTAAGGCCTTAGAGTTGGGAAAGTTGGAAGAATCTTGTACCCAGCCGGCATATGGAATGTGTGCTGTCTGTACGGCTGCACTACTGGCTACTCGTACGTGTAGTATAGGTGCAGCTACTGCATCTAACTTATTTCGTGTTGAAGAAAACTCTGGAAAGAAAGCATCATAAGAAACTACAGGAAGATCATATATGCAATTCTCAAGTTTCAACAGGGGAAAGTTAGATGCTTGTTTTCACCTACTACAAATCTAGCAGCTACCATTGCTTGCATAATAATAGCGGAGGAAGTCAGTCTGGTCCTCTGAATTTGAGGAATGTACTGTACAGTGCCGGCCCGAAACAATGGTGCTGGTCTTGATTAATTAGTTCTGACCAATATTAATTCAAAAGATCCAAAGGTAATTAAATTAAATCTTATAATAAAGGGAAAGAAATTAATTGTATGGATTTGGTTAATATAACAGCTGGGTCCTTGACATAATTACTCATCATGGCCTTTATGATGAAAGTTCATTTATCTGTTTGTCTTCACTCTCGATTATTTAGTTAGTGCTCTATGGTTGTCATCCTATTAATTCAACTTATAGCAGTAGCAATCCGTTTGAAAGCAATAGGGCCGAAATTAATTGATTGATGTTGGCATGCGTGTCCAATTTGAGTGAACCGAAAATTCGTTGATTTTAACTATCATGTTTGATTGGAACTAATGCAACTTTTTATTTTTTTAGTTAAAAAATTTGTAAATTTTATTCTCTTTTTTTATGCGATATAAATTTATTCTTAATCAAGCAATTTTAAAATTTCGAACCCCTAAAAATATCTTTAAAAACACATTTCACACAATATATACCATCACAACTATCCCACTTGCCACATTAAATAGAGCCCAAGTGGTAGAAAAGAACCAATAGTGATCGAGCAACGATTGCAAAGTGGGAGGAGCATTGCCATAAATCACTGGGCGCGCTGTGTTCGGGTGGAAGCAACGGCAAAAATAAGACAGGCGTTGTGGTGTGTTGTCTCCTCAAAAATGTAGAGTATCCACAGATGAGTTTCGGCAGACTTGTGCGAGGTAAAAATAGATATTATTAGCTATACGTGCAGATTATTGTAGATAAATTGGATAGAATGTCTCGAAAGCCAGATTGTTAGACACATGTTTAAGATGACTATAAAAAAAAAAACACTTGGAAGTAGTGAAGTATGCAAGTCTACTTTCACGCACGGCCTAGCTATGAAGAGCCACACCGTACGTGTTGAGCATTAATCACCACAAGTTCCATTACACTGCTATATACTCCGAAGATTGGTAACATTCTCTTTTAGGCCCCATCATGTTCTGTGGCCAGTCCTTTTGGATGGCTAGCTATCATACACCACTTCCCCATAATTCATCCACCCAAACTGCATAGATATTTTCAATGCAAGCCATTTGGAGCTAGCGGACGTGGGGGCGATTGCAAACCCAATACCCATCCTATTTTTTCGAAAATCCAAAAATTCTCGTTAAATTTTAAAAATGTACTTCATTTTTATGTAGTTACTCTTCTCCCCCTTCTCAAATGATATCATGATCTCTTCATATGAATTTGCCCCCTCCCAATGAAGGTCCTCACTTTACTGCTGGAACAAGTAGCTATCCAAGTAACTACATCAAGGCCATTTTCTTCTTCTCACCAAAAGAAAATTAACTTTTTGTAATATATATGTTCAACAATAATGTCTCTGGATTCTGGATCAGCTCCTTCATCTTACTGGCAATGGTGTAGTCATGGAGGAGGTTGGATAATTCATATGAAGTTGAGGGAGCAAGTATACAAAAATGAACTATATCTTTAAAAAAAAATTTTAATTTAAAAATATTTTTAAAATTTTTCAAGTCAAGGCCTGAATTTTAAAAGGTATTTTTTTTTCTTTTTCAATTCAAGACCTACTTAGCTACACTCACCTTCCAGTCATGTTAATTTAATTCCTAGATTGCCAAGGGTTCAAGTCATTCTTTGCTTATTAGACATAGAAAATCTTTTTAATATAATCTTCTTGACCGTAGGTCCTATTAGAAGTGAAAATAGATTGGTCTTAATCAACCTAACTAACTCAACCCGATTTACGAAATTAGGTTAGGTTAGGCTTTTTGAAAAGAAAAAAAAATTTTACACAACTTGATTTAATCCAACTTGATTTCAAAAGTAAGTCGATTTGGATTGAATGTTTATCAACCTTATCTGATTTCGTATATTAGTATAAAATATAATAGATTATTTAAAATAACCATATAAGATCAATCACATTTAAGTATTACTTAAACATTGGCACGTAGAATCATATGATATATAAGCATTAACATCATTACTTTGAAATGTGATTACTTAGCAATTATGTTACAATATAAGTCATAAAAATGGAAGATATTTCCATAAAATGGATTAATTTTTATTCTTTAATATAAATTTTATATTTTAAAATTAAATTAATTAAGCAAAAAATTTTAATTATATATTTATTAACCAGAACCATACTGGTTTATACAGGTTTAGTTTAGGATTGAGTTGAAGTTTAAAAAATAAGGTTAAATATAAAGTTAAATTACTACTTTACTAATAAGATAAAAGTTGAGAATCCTCCAACTTGAGTCAATTAGACCCAATGTACACCCCTAAGTACTATTATCTTCTCGACCTACTCGACTCCCAAATATGTAATTTCCTGCCACAACTGATGATTTGAATAACTGCAGCTTGATTGGACAACCAGATCGTTAGACCAATAATCAAGGTTTGGATTCCTTTCGTATTCGATATGCAAACGGAAATCCTTCCAATTGTTTCTGGATGAAAAATAACGCACTTTTAGGCTTTTAGCTAGGCATAAGACAAATTCAAATCAAACACCGCATTGACTGAAAACGCTGCTGATTGCGTCCCACACTTCTACGTGTACGTAGAGATAAACCAGCTATGCTTCTGGTATCATGGAACTGTCATCTGGTGAATGACGGATTCTAAATTAAAATAATAGTTATAATAATATCTTTTGGGAACAAATCTACTTTAGCGTGTGAAAAATTGATAAACACGAATTTTCAATCCGTCACGGAATTAACTTTCAATTTGAGCATGCAATATGCATGCATGTGTACGTGCGCCGATGCCAAATTTCCTCCAAATTAAAATACATCAGAAATCGCCCACTAACAGAGGTGCCAAGTGGTAACTCTTTGTGGTGTCATGGTGCCCACAGGGATTCAAGTCTCGCTAATTACAAGTATTTGCTTCTCTTATAATAAGAGTATTACAGCTGTTTACACTAAGAGTGGAAGTATTTACAAAATGTCTTTCCATGACAAGGGTTATGAAAGTGTCTAATTTATAATATTAATATATTATGATGTAGAGAATACCAATTTTTTTATTTTTAAAAAAAAAAAAAAAAACAAATCCGAAATCTGAGCTCCCCTAAAAGAAAATTCAGCTAATTTAATTTTGCTGTGGGCTGGCTGCGTTTGTACTACGTCCTCGAATGTTAGTGCACGCACTTCCTGCTTGTGATGCCCAAGGAAGGAAGGCCGGCTGGCCGTCCGCCCGTCCATCGTCGGCGTGTTCCGAAGAAGCCATGGAATGGCACGTGAATAACGTGAGATTGACCGTTAGGAAAACTTTTTTTCATTTTTAATGCAATTTTTAATATTTTTATACATTTCAATATTGTATTGAAGCTGCTCATCTCATTCATGCCTTTCTAATTTTTAAAAGTTCAAAAAATACCAAATAATTTTTAAACTTTTCAAATTTGTAGGTGTGAGGTTTAGGTAGAGTCACACATTTATAAAAAAATTTAAAATTATATTTTTTGGCTGCCATAATCGATCGATTTACAGGTGGGCCATATGGGATCATCGCACTTTATATGCTTTAATAATAAATGTTTTACACCAACCGCACGCATATATGTTAGATTACTTGTGTTGTTTTTAGTATAAGAAACAGACATTTATTGAATTTTAAAAAATATTATATGATGGGATGAGGCTAGCTAAGAGCATATATCATGTATGGATCCCAAATTGTCCAGCCCTAGGATTTTAAGGAGAGATGCCGTGATCTGAGGCTAAATATATAGATTAGCACCACTTACAAGGTGGACCACACTCGTGATTTTTTAATTAATTTTTTTTTTTTTTTTTTTGATGTACAGGCAGTGCTAATTTGAGTTGAACAGTATATAGACTGCAGCATGCATCTTTCCCACTCTAGTTCGTTTCTTTTAGCTTTATTACAATATGATGATGAGAAAAAGTGGTGCTTGGATGAGATGGGCGCACCCAAATAATATTCTTTGTAGGTGGGGGAATCGATTGCTATCGCCAACATAACTGACGTTATTCAAAGCTAGCTGAATTATTGCGGTCATACTAGCATTTAAACAGAAAATCATGTAGTTATCAGCTAATTCGAAAGTGAAAGTCGAAACGGAGCTGGATAATCAATAGCCATATATATATGAGAACAATTCATCTACAAACAGATTGCACCATAATTGTAAAATGAGCCCCACGCATATTAAATATTCAATGTAATAAAATATTTTAATATAAATATCAAGTTTAAAATAATTTTTTTAACATTTAAACTGTCTAAATATTATTTTTATATTTATAAATGATTGTATAAAGCATTATTACATTTTAATATATGTGGAACCTTTTGCAGTAGACTGCACCGTAATTACGGTGTTCTCTCTCTGTAAATATATGTAAGTGTTTTATGTTTTTTTGTTTTTGATTTTTTATGCGGCCCATCGTGTATTTAATTTATATACTAAAATTTAACATATGGATAATGATCTTGCATAACTTCATACATTTTATATGTTATATTTTTCAAAAGTAACAATCTCATACATTTTATACTTTTTATTTTTATGTGATTCACATCGTTTAGTTCATCAATTAAACTTTATCTTTTTCATTTTTATATGTATTTTTTTCAAATTTCAAAAATAAAATTTTTTATTAATATATAATTATGAGGTAATGATTCAATAGATGTACATGTGCCAAGACTCAATACATATTCTGAGTCCTTTCGTTTTTAAAGATTTTTATCTTTCTTACAGAAGTTCAAAATTAAAATTCTATATCAGTTTTCACGTGGAGGGGAAGAGAGAGATGAAAACTTTTTATTTTTTAAATGTTATACAAATGTGCAAAAATCCAAAAACTTTGAAATATGTATAAACGCGGGTCCACATAAAAAAATTAAAAAAAGCTCAAACGCTCGTAGGTATCAAGGCTCGATATCGATGTTTGCATTGAAATACAGCAATACTTCAGATAATATTCGTCCATCACTTCAAAGGGTAGATTGGATAAGATCTTTTGTACATCTTCAGTACATCATTCATGAATGTGAAAAAAAAAAAAAAAAAAAAAAGACTTCTCTACAAATTAATTCATTTTCTCGAATATATAGTATTAATTTGTAATTCACTTAAGTGGTTTTTGGATGACTTTTTTTTTTTTGAAAAAAAATGTATTAAAAAGTGTAGTGCTCATCTGAGAGGAGGCCAGCGTATCGCAATTTCGAGCCCCAAATGGTTAACAACAATATGAATTCTGTGAAAGGAGTGGCGTGGGTAACTTTCTTGTTCGTAGTGTAAAGCTAGCTAGCAATGATAATTATGGGTTTGTCATGCATGTAGATAAAAAGAGATCTGTCACTGAGCTGGGGTCATTTGTTAATTTGCCCATGCATGCACGTGTTATGCACCCCATACGAACATTTCGTCCAAAATCAGCACGTGTGAGCGATTACATCATTGATTTGTTAGCATTATCTCGGATAGATACAGTATTGCAATGATTTTGTGGCCAACCCCAACCCCACCCCCCACTACAACTAGTTTCTGCTGGGCCCTATTTTTATTAATTTGCCCACATCTGATATACATTTGGAGATCATTGTACTTGAGTTCTAAACTTCTGCTGCAACTTCTGATTTTCTGTTTGGAATTGGAATTCTGTCTGCCGGGCCACATGTTTATGAAAATTAATTTTTATCAGTTACGCCTGTAAGTTTTTTGGAATCTTGGAAATTCATGACATATACATTACGTTCTCCCCCAGTTCTTTGCTCATCTGAAGCATGCCCTTCGGGTTTTATTCTGTCTTTCTTTTTAAGAAGCCGCTGTGCACGTCTTATTTAGCTGCGAGAATAGCGTGCACATTGTTCAATCACAGCACACATCAGATGGTGTGATCAGTGTCCAGCAAAGGGAGTGACAGCATTGCCATATGCATTATTGTACACGATGCAAACCATAAAACGATTTAAATTAATAATTAGTGCTATAGGATTTTCAAGCTGTTAAAAATAAATAACTAGAGAAATCCACTGAAATTTCCATGCATTGAACAATCCAAAAAATAAGTCACCGTGGATATAAGTGCTAATAATTTTAATTCTACCTTTAAGTCATCCCTTGCCGGTGTCAAACTCATAACCTCTAGTTTCATCGTCATGCTCTTATACCATTCTTACGGAAAACTTAAAAACAGATCGTGGTAGTCGCCAAAAATCCTTTAATATAATCCTTTTTAGTGGTAGGTTATATCATGAATAGATGTTAATTGACATCCAAAATTTTGATGAAAAATAACATCAACTATTTCTTTTTTATTTTTCCGGAGATTTTATTCAGCTATAATTAATGAAATAGTGACCCCTCATGTCCTGCTCTACCTTTCAAAGATGCCCTTGAAAACTACTACTTAATTTGCCACGTACATCTAGAAAACTGCCATTGATTTATACCTCGGCCATGCCTTCCATGAATGGAATGAAAGTAAAAAAAACTGACGCCATAGCAAAACCAAAATAGGGTGGAGGAGAAAAGGAGAAAAAAGGCAATGCCTTTAGGATCATGCAATATTTGCTACAGTTTTTTCCCCTTTTTCAGCTAACCAACAAAATTGGAGCAATTAATTAATTTGATTCATCAATAATCGAACAAGAAGAATCAATACAATAAGAAAAACCAAAAAGATGTCGGCATGGTTAGACATTTGGGCCCCCCAATCATTCATTAAGTCATTTCAATCCACCTACGAAAATCTCATTTGCACTAGCTTTGTACCTAAATAAAGCAGCTAAGATATAGAAACGCTCACCACCACCAATAGCAAAAGTCGGCAAAGCTACAAAAGGTTAGTACAACCTTCTACTTGGGTGCATATTTTACTGACGGGGCATCAGCTAGCTTTTTTCTTCGCTTTTTTTTAAAAAAATAAAAAATAATTAAAACTTTCGATTGTTTGAGAGAAAAAGAATAGCGTGAGAATTCAATTTGTGGGCAATGAACGCACAAAGGTGTGGACGACACACCCTACATCCGAAAAAATATTCATATGTTTGAGAAAAATAAGAAACTTGAACTTTGAGATCGAACGGGCCCTAGCTAGCAAAATAATGTTGTCTACAAATTTTTCAATAGTTAGGACTTTTTAGGGCCAGACCTTGTTAGTAGGGCTAGGTAGAGTTGATTAGAGGCCGACGACTTGGATCCATCTCATGCATGAGATCATTTTGGAACGATTAGGTTCCATGTGCATGACTAACGAGATTTTCAATCTGAATTAAATACAGCCATGATTTTCTACGAGCAAGGTTGAACGGATTTAACTGTCGCGGAAATTATCATAGGTGGGGGGTTGGCCTTGGCATAATGTTTAGAATTGCAGCCCTTAATTTTAATTAGAAGCTTTAAAAAACTGAAAATAATCTCTTGTTAATAAAGTAAGTATTATATTACAATGTGAGGGAACTTTATACACCGGGAAATAATCATTCTTATAGACTTATGGCTAGGTTCATTTAATGATCTAGACCTACGATCGAGATATTCTAGATTACAGAAAACCGCGCTTAGGATTCGTTTAATATGCGGCAAAAAAGAATGGAAAATTTTTTTAAAAAAAAACAAGTGAAAAGGCAAAAAAAATATAATTAAGATAATGATCAGGAATAAAAAATAAAAATAAAATATATAATAATATGGAAACATGTGAAAAATAATAATAATAATAATAATAATAATAATAATAGGTAGATAAATAATTAAAAGTGAAATTAAAGTTTTGTTTTGTTTTTGTTTTTGTTTTTTTCCCCCTCATTTCAACCAACTAGTGCCTAAGGGCATGGACCAGCGGTACACATCCTGGCACCGTAGGTTTAGGTTTCAAATTCTAATAACTTCCAAAATGTAGCCAGTAAAAAAATATACCCGACTAATTAAAGATAGGTTAGTGTAAGCTTCAAACCATATGCCCAATTTCAGTGAGCTGATTGATCAGTTGCGTGGAAGAAGAAGTTACAGTATGGTTAAAAGACAAGGTCAGTCGATATCTACTTAAAAAGACCAAATATTCTCCTAAGTCCAACAGCAAACCTGCCAACGCATTGTCGCCGAAGACTCGTAATATTGTATCGGTGGTCTAGTGCTGCGCACTTTCAAATTCGTCGGTGGGTATGGTCTGTTTTTTCTTACCCACACCACAAGCAAGCATATAAAGAAGAAGCTAATGATACTGAGTTTGCTCGCCAAATTCAAGATCTTCGTCGCCTATAACTTGATCCCAATTCGTTCCCAATATTCCCGAGTTAAAGCCTTAAAGGGGATATATATAGGTTTGGAAATACCTAATTAAATGAACACTTATTTCATGACTCAATGACGCTAACAATCCAGGCAGGCTCAGCCCAACAGCTCTATGGATATCTGTCAATGTGAACATGGATATCTATGCCAGGCTGACTGGCCCATGTATGCTAACCTTTTAGGTTGGGATTGATTGACTACAGATATTAGCTATCATGGGCTGCTCATGTCATCTGAAGAGACCCATTTCGTTGTAGAACCGAGAGGGATCAACTAACCTGGCATGATAACAGTAAATGGTCAAGCCAACCTTTACCAGCTTTTACATTAATTATACGTGTCTTTTCAACTTAACGACTGGCTTTGCATCCTCTTATACATCTCTTTTTTTTTTTTTTTTTGAAACATACTCTTGTACATCTTGTAAACAATACATTTTGAAAGAAAACGAGGCAAATTCTATATTTATATTTTTTGTTTTTTCTTTTTCAACCTTTGATTATCCTCGCAACATGTCTATGTTTTATGAACATCAAACAAACTGCGTACGTATTAAACAAAAAAATCATTAAAAAAAATCCCTTAGAAATCCGATTCATTGTTGAAACAAAAACCAGAGCAACCCATTAATTCATATGTCAATTGAAGCGCGCCACCGCATATTGGCACAATGGTATAGTATAGATGAAGAAGATCTCAGTGCTCCAATTTCGTGGGGGCCACTACTTAAAACGAACCCCACGAGAATCTGCATGGCTTCCGTTTTTCTTACCCATGCACGAACGATGCAAGATTGGAGTAGGAGGAGATGAGAGAAACGCAGCTAGTGAGTTGGTTCACCAAATTCCAAGTTCGTCTTCACCAAAACCCCCCTTCCTTCCGTCATCCTCTTTGTTCTTTCTACACGTTTGTAATTATATTTCTACCCTAGGAATTCGCTAGTTGTTTCGTTGTTGGGAGTCCGTGCAACCAATCGTACCAGTCCACCCCAGGGCATGCGATCATGCATCTTCCTCTATTTTCGGTGCATGGATTTGGGAGTATAACATATATTGGCACCATGTTCTTTCTTTTCCTTTAAATAAAAAAAACACTGTCCATTTGGATCTCTCTCATTAGTCATGAGTGACTGCCTTTTCATGCCGCCCGTAGAAAACTATTTCCACGATTCTCGCTCGAGTATCTACTCCCCTTCGCGGCACACGCACCGCATGTTTTCCGTCTCTTCATGCGCCTTTTCAACGAGGCGTTCGTTGCAAGACAGCACCACCTGCGTTCCTTCCCGGCCCTCTGCTCTGCCTCGGGGACGCTACGATACACGTGAGACCAATAATTTCATGTAGAGAAAAGAAAGATCCTGTTAACCTAAGCTAAGCAAATATTTTGCTTAACCCATTTTAAAATATCACTTTACCATAATTTTTTTAAAAAAAATTATTACATTGAATTTATATTATTTTTAGATGCGATCCATATACATATCAGATTAGGGTGAAAATCAGTACTATAATAGAATATATAATTCTAAATACAAAGAGTAAAGTAGCTTATAATTTAATTATCACGTGAACTTCATTTCAATAGTGCTCCACCTAAATTTTATAAGTGGCTAAATTAAGATAGGTTAACTGTTAACAAAATAGAACTTTTAAAACCATAGGGAAATCTGACGAATTTATAAATTGGAGTATGTACAAGAGCTTTTTCACGCTCGTGTGTAAGATTGATTTCGAGCTCCGCCCGAACGCGGATAATTTCCCTCCCCACGAAGCGGGCGCATCATCTTCGTGGACGGCGAGCTCTGTGGGGCCCCTCCCGAACGTGGTTGCCACTTCCGCATCGGAAAACGAACGGACGGACGGATCTCGCGAGTGGGGCCACGTCACGGAAGGTTTGACTGGATTTCGGGCGTTCTAACCACGTCCGAATTACGCGAATGCCCCCCGGCCCGAGAGGCCCGTGGATGGTAGGACTCCGGGGAGTTGGTCACTGAACCCATGCTTTGTTTAAAATGACTGAATTGCCGGGCAGCGGCCTTATGAAAAATAAAATATGGAAACGGCAGCTTGGGAATAGCCGAATAGGATTTGGTTGGCCGCTGTTGACTTGATGTGTAACGTAAGGGCATTTTCGTCCACGAAACTGTATGCGCTGAGTATATATACAAATCCGCTAATCTCTGATCTCGGCGTCTCAAGACAAACCAAGCCCAAGGTAAAAACTGATACTCTCTACGGAAATGGCAGCAGCGGGCGGTTTGAGCAGCGGACACGGTTCTGCGGACATAGACGAAACGTACCGGTGGCTGCCATCCCTGTATCTCTGTCTCCTCGCCATCTGGTTCACGGCAGCTTTCTCCTGGACCTTCAATACATGGAAAAAACGACACATCCAGGTTCGGATTCCACACCCCATTCCTTCCTTTTTCTATTCTTTCATTGTATCTTATCACTCGAATGCCATTTTCTCGCACTTCTGTCCTGTTCTTTTCCTTGAAAATCTTTTAGCTGGCGAGGAACGAAGATACTGCTTAATCGCAGCGAAGCAGAACAGACGGCTGTGTTTTGATTGCAGAAACTGACCTTGATGGTGAATGGAAAAAAAAATGCTCAAATGGGTCCTGTTTGCACTTCGGTTCACATGTTGTTAGTGCATTGTTTTGGCATGATGACTATATGCTTCTCTTCTTTTCTTTGTGTTTTTCCTTCCCCTCCACACTAGAGCAGCCGAACAATCTGCAATGGATGCTGGCATCGATTCCTTCAATTAAGGCCTTGCAATTGGCACTGTCCTTTGCCTTCTGGTACGTTTTCATTAAGGCATTGATTCTTTCACATATTACTATTACATTGATCACTGCCCTGTTCCGTAGAGACATCTAGAAATTGCTCATCTTCATTGGCATTTACGTAAACATGTAGATAATCATATTAGTCCTTGTGTGACAATTAAAATCTTGATGACCAACAAACATGATTTCTTATAATTAATTATTATCAACTTGCTTTTATTAAAGAGGAATTAGCCAACACATAAGTGTACTGTAGATGTGCATGAAATACAGACAGGAAGGACCTCTCATCCGAGAGAAGCGCTTCATTGGTCATGCACGAACCATACATATGGATTCTGAAATGGGTAATCACCAAAAGAAAGAAGAAAAAAAAAAAAAGAAATCTGTCTGATTGTGAGTATTTTTGTTGTTTTGTTTATTTCAAATGGCTACATGAATTCTATTTTTCATTATTTACTTTTTGGAGCAGGCATTCCTGTTTCAATCATCAGATATGCTCCTTATGGATGTCTTTTGGGGTGTATGTGACTGGGGTTCTCTTCCAAACAGCTTCCTTTGTGTCATTCCTACTCATTTCACATGGTTATTGTATCCTGTGTGAGCATCTTTCAGTATCAGAACGCCGCATTACAGCTGCACTTGGGTGTGCTCTCTACTTAACGCTTGTTGGCTACAAAGCTTCTGTTCCTTATTTCACTGTGAGTTTCATTCGCTTCCCATGTTCCCTGAGATGATGCTTCAGTTCTTAGTTATCACATTGATACAAACTTCATTATAAAAAAATCCAGATAATTCATCTGTGGGACAGTAATTCAGGTGTGCCATGATTCCAAGTGTTTACACCTTTTGGAGGATAAATTTCCATCGCCTTTTAGTACTGAAGTTGTTTGATAACTAGATTGAAGTGACAGTAATTTGCTCTTGCTTATGGACTCTAGTCTTGGTTGGTTGTTCTTAAAAGCTAACTAATTCAACTGCTTCCAATCCAGGTACTTCTGCTGCTGAATTATTTGACATCATTTTATGTGATCTTCCGCCGTACGCAGCGCAATCTTTTTGTACTACGTGAGCAGTTGAGTTTTATCGAGGACGAAGCCATTCAAACAATGCATGATGCAGTTTATACAAAGTATACAATGTTCAAGTATGTGATGTCCATTTTAATATGTTGCTTCTCCTTCATAAAGACTGCTTTTGGATTTTTAATTATCACCTGTTATAGCAGTTATTGAAGGGACTACCTGCATATTTTGACGCGACTGCAGTTTCTGCTGTCTGATTTTGTCTATTCAGGAAGTTCCAAGGCGCAATGCAAATAGTTGCAGCAGCTGAAATTGCGGTACAGGTTTTGTTCATGTTCTTCATACCACTGCTAATGTGCATCATAAGACCCAAGAGGCTGCTGCTCTTTTTTTTCTTTTTTTTTTTTTCCAACGTGTACATTCATCTACTCTCTGGATAATGCTTGAAAATATCGAAACCGTGCAGCATTTGTGTAAGTTTGTTGTACCAAATGCTAAAATTTCTTAAGTTTTGACAGATATATATGAATGTGCATGATACAAGAGATAATTACTGGATACGGTTGTTCCTGCGTGAATGGGCACAGTTCTGTATCCTCTTATACATCGGGTAAGTTCTCATAATATTCTATTTCGTAATAAACAAATCATAATAAGATATTCATTACCCAAGACGCGAGCCTTTCATTATGTGGCTTCTTTTAGAACAGATTTCATCTTGTTCTCTTTCATATTCGAAGCTGCATAATATGATCTTATAAATGATCCAGGGGTGAGTTGCAGCTGACGTGCGGAGATCATTTTGTTTTCTTCAATCTAATAGGAAACAGATCTGGCATTAAGCATGCATCTGTTTACCCTTTTTACTCCACAACCAGTCACGAGATAAAATCTCTGTCTGAGGCCTGTCTTACTTGTGGAACATCCAATAAGCAGAACTGCTAAGGGGCTGCTGGGAATTTTGGCAATGCAGAACAATTTTCAATACTTAGATGTCAATTTTCATTTGGATCACATGAAAGGGAGGGAAATGAATTGCCATTAGATTCTAATTCACAATTTCCATTTAGGATTGCGACCTTTAGTTTGCACAATAGCTTCCATTTTATTTCGCAATTTTTTGTTTTGCTCCATTTCTTAACTTAGTGGGTAATTCACGTTCTCCTTTATTTTTCTTGAATTCTTGCCTTTATTTAGGTGGATCTTCAGATCACAAGAAGTGTCACCACGGTTCTCTGTCATGCCTACTTTGAAATCCAAAGAGGACAAGCCAGCACCTCCTATCTACAGCGTTGTACGACCTTCCCTTCTGAAATCCTCCTTTGGTTTGATTCATATCTACATACATACATATATATGTATATGTGTATGTATTATATATATATATGATATATTCTTAGAGACTTGGAACAATGATTCACATCAATGAACAAGCGCATGAACCTGTGACCTTTTAATTTGCAAGCTATATTTTTCTCGTCTTTTGGGCCCTCGTCAGATTAAATGCGTTTCCATGTCCTACAAAACCACAAGTCCTTTTTTTCTGTTTTTTTTTTTTTTTTTTTTTTTTTTGCATAGAAAAACAAGAATGACAATTGCTTTAATGTCTCAGGAAATGGATGCTGCAGATTTCAAGAATTTGGCTTCATATGACTGGCATATTGGAGTGGTAAGTCGTCTGTTCTGTATATTCCCTGAAGTACCTGTGCTTACAGCTCCTGCAACTTGAACCAAACATCTGATGGAAACTTACATTAAAGGTTAATGGCTTCAAAATGTGTGTAGTAGTTTGGCTCCTTAACATAAATACTTATTCAAATCGTGCAGCCTACTTTTCAATCCGGTGATGGAAATTCTTCAGACCGTTTGTTAATCATAGTTCAGCACCCTCGGTCATCAAGCAGGGATGAATCACAAATTCCACGCTCAAATACAACCGCTGCTGCTGCTGCTGCTGCAGGTTCAGGTCTGCACAGTTATGGCAAGGTTCCATTGCTTCCCAAGTAATTAGGGCATATATGACCCCCCCTGCAATCCAGTGGAACCGGGAAGATGGCTGACTCGATGGCCAACTCCATTGGCATAATCTGTATGATTTCAGCAGTCCTTCCTCCATGGAAACAAGGATTCAATTCTAAAGAAGATTTGTCAATATACAGACACCAATGAATCTGTGCATACCGTACACTCAGTTACAAATGTAAATTTGATCCTTAACTTCCTGGCAAAAAAAAAAATTTTCCGCTTGAGTGAAATGGACCAAAAATATTGCCCATTAATTTCTTTTTTTTAATTATTTTTTTTATCTTGATAGTTTGTCTCAAATTTCAAACTCCAACTACAGAAACATCAGCAATGAAGAAGAATTGAAAGAGATTTATCTGTCTGCTTTCATAAGTTCAGAGAATAGAAAGAATCTTTGGATGGCTCGTTACATAGGAAATTACAAAGGCTTTCTGCCTCTCTACTTATGTTGGCAGTTGGATGTAAGCTGCATTTATTCCATCCATAAAGCAATTTGCCAGCAACACTCCTTTCTTTTCAGAGTGGCATATGGCTACACATCATTTTAAGCCTCTTGCTTTCTTGAGTTTCACTAGGAAATCATCATCGCTGTCACTGTATTGGATTCTTTTTTTGGTCTTGAGATCAATACTTTTTGAGGGGTGCAGTTTCTGTGGAGTTGGCAATCTCTCCATCTTTGTGGATTTGGTTGGAGTACCCATCTTCTGGTGTTGCTGCCTCTTTTGTTTCCGGTCATATGCTTTCTTTGCCCTCTCAGGTGACAGCAAACCATGCTCCATCATCCTACATATTAAGACAGGTGCATTGAAAGAAGAGAAACAGAACATGTTGAGCATGAAGTGAATCATTTTTAGCACCATCTCCAAGCAAGAACCCCATTTTCCATATCGCATGAGGATCCAAGTAGATACAAGAAACAAATTTTATGACAGATGCTAGGCATCACGATAGTGGGGTGATGGGCTGGACAGACAGTAGAACTGACTGGAGCTAGCTAGTTCTCAAATAATTTGTAATTTCATGTAATGGAATCAAGCTGCTGCAAGCAACTATCAAAAGCAGTTTTTAGAGCAAACTACAGCTCCTCTCCTGAGAACAGGATGACTGAAAATTCGGAATCCTTTTCATTTAAATGGAAGCTCTATTTATACACTTCGGAAGCACGCACACACATGCCACATCGGCATGTGCTGACTCAAACAACAGGACATTCACACGTCAGCTATCACTGACTCCTACAACAGAACTTTCAGCCAACATAACTCCTTTCCTTGCATCGTCCCCTTATGCAACCTCCTAAAATATCCACACGTGCCTGCGTCCTCATATTCTGCTGACCCTCGTCAATCTGACCCTTCTTAACATTCAAGAGTATTTTTACTGCAACTTCGCCAGAGCATTTCAGCTCTGACTGCAGGAGAGACGAAAAGGATATTTATAGAGAAATGAAAGTGGAAACAAAAATGACCAGGACACTAGAAGGGACTTGAATGGCAGATAATGATATCAAATTCCAGATTTTTAGAATAAAAATAAGCAACGCTGGTGATGCTTTAGACTCACTTGAAGAAATGACTTGGATGGCAGATGCATCTCCCCCATTAGAATTGGAAAGAATGATTCCTCTAAAGAGTAGAGATGTGCAAGCATGAAAGTTGCAAAAGCTATCTCCAATGCCCATGAAAGAGTAGAGACGTCAAACTATCTCCGATACCCATATCATCCCTTCGGCTCAGGTTGGAAATACATTGTGATTTGTGACTAGTAAACAAGTCAGTACCAGAGCATGTGGACTGGCGTTCTTCTCAAAGAGTTATTGTCATTTATCTGAACTCTTCGTTACATGATATTATTCAGCTGGATCTTAAAGGAAAACATATGACTTCATTGAGAAGAGTACTTTTGGATGACCATGCCTGTCTGGATCTTAAAGGAAAACATATGACTTCATTGAGAAGAGTACTTTTGGATGACCATGCCTGTTCACCCTCGTTTTTCTTTTTTTTTTATTGTTCTGGTTTTTTCACGTATGATGCATTGCTGCCTTGACTTCTCAAATGAGAGCTCATTCAAATAACATAACATCAGAGAATATGAAGGAGGGGAAAGAAAAGAAGAAAACGAGAAAACGCACCAAACTTCAGCCATTTCACTCGTGGGTTTCTGTTTCAGCAATGACTCGTAGAATATCCTCAAGGGTTCTCTCTGTTGTGAAAAGCAACTCAGATACGAATGGAAAACATTGAAAAGTTAGCAACGAATACAAAACTCAACCACTCTAGGAAAATGTAAATTGAGCAACTGTGGCTGTGGATTCAAAACCTCTTCAGGCGGATCATGTTTCTGTCCAGGCAACGTGTAGACTTTCTTCTCTGATCTCGCTCGAATGGTTGCTGTTTTAGCGGATATCTTGGAGGAAGATGTTGTTGTTCTGGATTTCACCTTTATTTCCGAGGAATCCAGTATAAACGATAAATCAACGCTCAGCCAGGAAGAATGATTGATCAAAAAGATAAGCAGAATTAAATACCAAGCTGCAGACATCATTGGGGGTGGGGGACGATCGATGTAAATTGAAAATTGTGAATCGGTCCTGAGAAAATATATCTCTGGCAACGATGTGATCCAAGCCTTGAAAGCACAGAAGCTAAGGATTCCCTCCCAAAGGTTGAAAAGGGAGAAACAGAGAAGAAAGAAGAACGCACGAAAATGATAACGATAAAAGAGAGGCTTTCTGTTACCTCAGATTTAGAAGAAGACGGGGCAGATTTAGTTTTGGAGTGAGTGAGTTGATGCTTGGTGGAGAGAGCTGAAGAAGAAGCATCTACTGATCTCTTCTTCTGGGGGTTGCTGGGAGGCGATCCCACAACAGCTTTTCCTTTCCACACATCTGCTCTGCTCTGACTAGGTTTGCTCACCTTCGCATCCCCAGCTTTGCTTGTGGTAGTCTCTCCACCCATCTCTCTGCCTCTCTCCAACTCTCTCCAAACCGCTTACATTATATTGCCTTTGTCGTCGTAACTAGATTCGGACAGC
>JAXCLR010000105.1:3369866-3406330 GCA_035584095.1 Annona squamosa
AAGTACTTTTGGTGACGTTTAAAATGGTGGGATTGTTGAAGATGGTGGTAAATGAAAAAGAAAATATTTTAAAAAATATGTAATTGATAGAAAATGATAAATTTATAGTAGAATAAATAGGTTTGTTATATGTAGTTGGTGAAGAAAACGATTGGAATATAAAGGTAAAAGCGGAAAAAATAGTGTGATTGATAAAATAATAATTGTTATTGAGAAACCAAATATTATAAAAAAAAACTATAGTTACCAAAGTGTGATGTTACCAACTGTCCCCTAAATCACTATTTCTACCCATTCCCAGTACAATTTTCCTCGTTTCAAAATACACATGATTACATTATCATCTTCCAAAAATCAAGTATCATTTAAAACATACTCTCATATTTCACCATATTTTTCAATTATACTTGGAATTTTACTTTTCTTTTTTTTTTTTGCAATTTTTGCTGTTAAACAAAAGTTTTTTGACGAAATATTGAATAGACTATTAGGAATTATGCTTTCTAGATTTTTCTTATTTTCAATATGCCAATAATTCCATTTTTCACCATCAATTTAGGAGACAAGTTGTATACTCCCAATAGTTTTAATCCTTAGTGCTCTCTAATGCATACACTCATTATTTTTATTTTTTAAAATTTTTTTGCACAAAAATTAATTTAAGTATATTTAATATATGTATTAATTTTTATTATTTTTAGATTTTTTTTGAATTTTTAAAAATCAATAGCATTTTAAATTTTAAAACCCCGAAAAATATCTAAAAACACATGTTAAATAACTTATGAAGTATTTGGAAAGCTGTAAAAGTTTTAGATAAAAAGTTTTTAGAATAAAAGTTATTAAATTGAAAGAAAATGATATAATATGACAAAAATAATAATAATGAGTAAATAAAATAAAATTAAAATAAATATATTAGTTGTGTGGATAATTATCTAAAAATAATTAAAGAGTACCGTGGTTATAGTGGAAATGTAAAAAAATAATTAAAAATAAGATAATTATGAAAAGTGAAAAGTTTTAACTTAATATTTTTTTTATTTGCAAACAACACGTCCTTAGATTATCAGCTTCATAAAAAAGTTTTAAAAAAAAAAATTAAATGAGTATGTGCCGCCGAAAGTATTGAGTATTGGACTCCGTCCGTTTAACCCCCGTGGAGTCGGTTTCCTGCTTGGAATTTTCACATAACGTATTTTTTTAAAGATTAAATCTAAAACCTAAATTTTTTCTTCATAAAAAAAAAACTATATTTTTTAGCGCAGGCCACTTGTGATAAGAATACCTGATCGATCTGCGTTCATCGTAATTATGAAATAACCAGATATGGTTAAAAGAATGGGAAGATGAACAACAAAAACCGAGACCGAAAGGAAGTAAGGAACTAAGCATCATCAGGCCAAAATAAATAGGATGTTAAAATAGTTTTTATTATTATTATTTTTTTTCTCATGAGAGGATGTTACAATAACTAAAAGGTATAAAAACGCATCAGATAATTCCTGCGACGTGAATCTGTGGATATCCCGGACCATATGCGACAAGAGCAGAACGAGTGAGGACGAGAACGATTGATTCCTGTCAATCGGCATTCTGGACCACTGGAGACCGGAACTGGCCCACCCCCGTTGGCGACAATGCCACGCATTCAAATAATAAACGCACACCAGGGGCGATGCCCTGGTGGTCAGCGTCAATCAACATTCAACAGCTCCGCAGGCGCTGCTTCGATGCGGCCAGTATCCATCCAGGTGACGATATTCGTTACTCCTCTCATAGAGCGAGAACACATGCGCGTTTTGAAAAAATACAATATTCTTGATTCGAATTTATATCTGATATAAAAATATAATGATGTGTATCAAGAATGAGTAAAATTGTATTAAAAATAAATAAAATTATATTAAAAGTTAAAAAAGTTATATTGAGAATTAAAAAATTATATTGTAAATGGTAATACAATTTTAATCTAAGAATTCATTTCAGGTGCGTTTGACAAACCATAAAAAATGTCAATTTAAAACTTTTCAATCTAAAACTTTTCACTCTCTATCACTATCATATTTTTTACTTATTTTTTCACATTTTCCTATGCAACTATCCTACTTTTTAATCATTTCTACGCAACTATCATCACAACTAACCTATCTATTTTAACTTTATCATCGTTACTACTTATTATTACCCCTATCATATCACATTATTTGACAACTTTTACTTCTCAAAACTTTTCATCAAAAGTTTTATTCATTATCAAACACACCCCATATTTGAAACATGCCCGGCAGGCATTCATAAACATCCTTTTTTAAAGTTAGAATATTTATAAAAACAATTCCTTGAAGCTCTAAAGGTTGTAAAAGGTGTTTAACTATAGCACTAGTTGTCATAATATATAAAATAATAATAATAAAAATACATACATGCCTTGCCAGCAATTTACTCTACCCATAAAATCGAGCAAACATGAAGCAATTTTGTACAAGTCCCACAAAACAGCTTTCCACTTTATTGAAGGGAAAGATAGGATAAGTTAACCCATCCAAGAACTGTTACGTCAACATGACAGGAGGCCGATTCATATGCTCCATGGTTTGGTTAAAAAAAAAAAAAAAAAAATACCGAAAGCATGCAACCGACCACCCAGCGGTCTCTGATCTCTATTCGATTTTGGGGGTGTTTGGCAAGGATAAAAAGTTTTCACCTAAAACTTTTCAATCTAAAACTTTTCATTCTCTACAACTTTTCTATTTTTTAATTATTTTTTTACATCTTCCAACACAAACAACCCTACTTTTCAATCATTTCTACACAATCTCCTATACAACTAACCTATCTATTTTAACTTTATCCTATTTGCTTCTCATAATTACCCCTATCATATTACATCATTTGACAACTTTTATTCTTCAAAACTTTTCACCAAAAGTTTTATTCATTCCCAAACACACCCTTTATTTTGCCCACAAAATCCCAAAGTGATTGCAAATCTGCTTCTCTCTTAAAGTCCAAACCCTAGCTTCTTGCTCCTGTGCCCGTCACCCATTTCGCCGTCATTGGCCGTCGGCAGCTCGCCACGTCACCATCTCGATGACTCCTCTCGATGTGACTGTACTTCATGGCTTCTCCTTCTTCGATTCTCCCAGTGGACAATCACAGACTCACAATAGCCAATTCGTCTGCCATCAAGGAACTCGAAACCCCTTATTCGGCTCCGGCGGACAACAACCGTCACAGCTTTTCTCCCTCATGTTTACCCCTTCGGCTCTTCTCCCTCATCTCTACCCTCAAGCTGACAAGAAAATTTTTTTTCTTTCAAGGGTGCATTTGTTTATGATAAAAAAATGACAATTAAAACTTTTCAATTTAAAACTTTTCACTCTCCATAATTATTCTATTTTTTAATTATTTTTTCATATTTTTCTACACAACCTATCATATTTTTTAATCATTTCTACGCAACTACACGTACAATTAACCTATTTATTTTAATTTTATTCTCTTTACTCTTCATCATTACTCCTATTATATCACATCATTTTCTAATAACTTAACAACTTTTACTTCAAAAATTACCTCAAACCAAACACACCCTAAATCAAACATCTATTTGCAACCACGCGGCCTACAATTTCTCTCCTCCGCATCATTGGTTTCTTTTTTTGGTCATGAGTGACTTCTGACAACAACTCACAGCATACGCAAGCAACAAGTGTGCAGCTGCAATTAGCTAATCGTCGTTGCCATTTGCAAAGTGTGAAACTAAAAAGTCTAGAACTTGAAGAAAATTTTTTAAGAAAATCACTCAAAGAATGTCGCTCTTAATTTTTACTTTTCAAAATTCAAAATTGACTGTGTCGTTGCATTGTCAATTAATTGATTGGTATTGCTTCATTGTTTGCTTCGTTTTTGTTGACTCATTTGTGCATTTATGTTTTTTACTACCGAAGAGTGAATTAGATATTTAATTACCATAATTTATAATTTTGTGATGGTACTATTGTACGCAGTTATTTGATAACCATGTCATCGTCAAAAACATTTGGAATTCAGTCTCTTGCCCCTGCAAGATCACTGATTCGAGTCAATTAATGAAGCTGATTTATTCTAATTCAGTATATTATATTTGTACTTAGTTAATATATTTTTAAAAAATTATTAATTCTTCTGCATCTTTTGTTTTGATAATTAAAATCTAACATATGGATTTAGAAATTATGAATATATAAATTTATTAATTTACGATTAATTAAAAATAATTAAACACTCATAATATAGTAAATATGTCATGTTTACGTGTTCAAATCAATTTGCTTATTTGTCAAGCCAATTCCAACTATATTATAGTCGCTTCACCGGCTTAATTTTGACGAAATTGATCCTACCTCGTGCATATGAGTTTATCTTAATTATTGGCCGTATGATTACAGTAGCTCATGTTATTTTAGTTTTGGCTTATCCTCTCGCATGCTCTGTGATGCTAATTTATTTACTTACACAAACAATGGCTTTGCTTGGATATACCAGTTGCCACTAGTATTCAGTAGAATTTTTCATTTTTTATATTTTATTTTGATCTAAGTCTTGCATTACATTTTCTCATTTTAGTATTTTTATTATATGAAGATTTGTTTTAATTAGAATTATATATTACTCACAAAAAACGCAAAAGCATGCTTTTCTTAAAAGAGAGATTATAAAACTTTTAATTAAATTACTTTTTTATATTTACACTGAATAAACAGTTAGAATATAATACAAAGAAAATAAAATATCCAAAAAAAATGCAAAACTGAATGTAGGTATACATTGCACCGAGTTTAAGCAATCAAAATTTCTTTAAAAAAATCATTCTAGCTAGTGTTTTGAAAATTGGAATTGAGTCGGACAAAAAAAATTTGGTTCAGTCCTAATGTTTTTTTTGGTGTGTTTGGTTGGAGATAAAATTTTTGTTGAAAAGTTTTGAGATAGAAGTTGTCACATTGATAGAAAATGATGTGATATAATAGGGGTAATGGTGAGGAGTAAAGAGAATAAAGTTAAAATAGATAGGTTAGTTGTATGGATAGTTGTGTAAAAATGATTGAAAAGTATAGTAGTTTGTATAGAAAAATGTGAACAAATAATTAAAAAATGGAATAGTTATGAAGAGTGAAAAGTTTTAGATTGAAAAGTTTTGGTTGACATGTTTATATCTCAAACAAACACACCCTTTTTTGAAAAAAAAAACACACACACACGTCCACCCGCACCCGCACTCAAGATTTATTATTTTTTTATGAGTATATTTACATACATCTCAACACATATTACACTGAAGCTCTGAGACATTCATATAAATTGGGAAACACATAGCTCTCCCAGGAAATCTGGAGATAGCTCCACCAAAGAATGAGAAAGACATAACTTCCACCAACCAAACAGGAGATCAACTGCTCTCACAACAATTTTTCTTCAAAATTCCAAGGTGAGATTCGAACTCTAGACCTCTGCTCCGAACACTCCACCAACAGCAACGTTGACACTCAAGATTTATTTAGTGCACTCTTGTGTGTAAAAAAGCTGATCAATTTGAATTTTTACAAAATAAATGTAAATATTATGTTGATCAGTGCTGATTTTTAGTGGCTAACATAGGAATATATACCGCGTAGACACATCAGACAACTCAGGAATCGCTTAACTGCTTTTAGCCATTTGATGAGCTGTTAAATGAGGTTTTTCTAATAAAAATTTTTTAGGTTACAACTTAGATTATTCTAAGTACATATTTTTTCAATCCATGCTCGTCGACTGTAAATCTAATCATGCATCGAATTAACATTTAATAATATAATTTTTAAGGAGGAATGATCATGTTAGTCCGAATTAAACAAATGTCTCGCTTAACCTACATCAAAAAACTTATTTTCAATATTTTTTAATTTTTTGATACACTTGTTTTTCTAAGTATATTTAACATATAAAATAAGTTTTACCATTTTTTAATACGGATGTATGTTTTTTTGAAAAATTTTAAAGATGGAGGTATTTTAAATACATATATGTTTAAAAATCTCAAAAAATATAGACATATTCAAAATGATAAATTTTAATTAATTTATTAAATAGACTTAAATAAAAAAGAGTATGAAGAAAAATGTAACAAAAGTGTTGTAAATCAATTTTTTGAGGTTGGTTAATTAAGACATTTACTTAATCGACCTAATAGGATTACTTCTCTTTTTTAAACCTACCACTGCACATCGGGATGAAACTCACAAATGTTGTTGGGGAGTTAATGGCTGATGTTAAAGTGAGGCTTTTACTATTACTATTTCACATTCCAAATGCACCTCTACTTGTAAGCCTATGAGACATTTATTGCATAAAATTTTATTAAATTATAAGTTTTTTATATTTGATGAAAAATCTAATCCATTCATTTAATATGTTTAATTAAGAAATTAAGTTTCATCTACATCAAATATGTAATGTGCCACATTTGCTAAAACATAGTTATATTTTTGTTAAACGGGAAAAATACTTAAATCCATTCGCATTTGTATTAGAGTGTAACAATACATTATAGAATCATTCATCTAAGTATAAATAATATTTTAAATGGTTTAAATATTGAAAATATAACTTTAAAATTAATTTTATTATATTGATTTTACACATTTGTAAAAAATGCTCATATATAATAATACAAGATAAATGAAAGAATTTTACAAAATCTATAAATAATGTAAAATACAACAAACGAAGTAAAATTTTCATTAACTATCAAAATATTTAAAATGAAAAAGGTTATATAGAAAATATATTTCCGCTTTAACTTATACATAAATAGGCCGCTATAATTATGATTTTTAATCTATTTTATCTGAAAAATAATTCTAACATTAAATATATGATAATTATTTTATATTAATGTCATGGTTAAAAAGGTTTGCTCTGGATATTGAATGGGTCTGACCTTGAACTGACAGGAAAAATCCGTTCAAACCAATGTTGTCAGAACCAAATTGGTGATTGAACTGGAAAAGGAATTGGTATAGGTCGAACTGGTTCGACTGGTCAATCAAACTAGTTCAAACCGGTGACGTCAGCATGATATATTTATGATGTTATAAATATTAAATTATTTTTAAAATTTTAAATAAATATATTAATAAAATTATATTTTCATAAATTCTAAATATATATGTTAGATTTTAAAAATCACAATATAAGTATAAAATATGCAGAAAAAATTAATAGCAAAATTTTAAAAATCTCTAAACATGCATTTCCTAGTATATCTAACCTATTAGCTAATATTCTATATTTGGCATGTAGTAGGTCTTAGTTAATGTAGACAATAGATATCCTAGCATTGATCCTTTCCTACCGGTCTGAAATCCACCGGTGAAATCCTTTCCTATCAGTCAAAAAATATATATATTTTTATTTTTTTGAAAAATATTTTTATAAATATGTTAATCTAGTTATATTTAATCTATAAACCAAATTTTACCATTTTTAGATATGTATATATATTTATTTTTGATTTTTAAAATAAAAATATTTTTCAAAAAAAAATAAATTTTTTTTTGAAATGTCTGAAATCACCGAATTTGAGATTGGCCGGTAATGATCGTTTGGCTAGATATCCCCCTTCATATTCTCCTGGACCAGAATGTAGTCGCCGGAAATGAAGAGGTCGTAGCTCTGCTGGACGTCGCTGCTTTGCTTGTCGCCGGAAATGGAGAGATCGTGACTCTACTGGTCGCCGAACGCCGATCAGATGTAGCCAATATTTTAAAAACCGAACCGTAGATTGAACCGTTTTTATGTCCGGTTCAGGTTCGACCGGTTCAACCATCGGTTCAAACCGTTTTGAACCGTGATGCCAGCATGACATAATTTTAAAATAATAAATATATTTTATTTATTTGAAAATTAAATTAAAAATATAAATTTTATATAATATAAAAATTACATATGATATTGACAATACATTTAAGTCCATTATATTAAAACTTATTATGCAAATCAATAAAAAAATAAACCATATATACTAATTAATATGAAACTTTAAAAATAAAAATTTTAACAAGTTAGAAAAGGGAAACAGAAATGCAGAAAACGTGAAAAGCGGGAAACGGCCAGGCGCGGGTGGGAGTTTTCTGTGGGCCTACGGTCCGACCGAACCGCAGTCTGACCGATTTGCACAGTTCACCCGTCCGGTTTGTACGGTTTGAATGGTTTTTAACTAAAATAAAAAACCAGAACTAAACCGGACCGTAAAACTGCCGGTTGACGGTCTGACCGGTTGGACCGGGCGGTCCAGTCCGGTTTGGTTTTTAAAACACTGGATGTAGCTGCTCTCTTGGTTGCTGGAAATGGAAAGGAGGTCACTACTTGTCGCCGGAAATGTAGAGGTCACTGCTTTGTTGTCGCCGAATGCCGATCAGACGAGATAAAGATGCCTAAACGTCGTGAGCTAGGGCAGCATCGCAGCAGGAGGTTGTCGGTTGGGGCTTCTCTTGTCGATTTGGGGCTTCTCGTGGTTAATCGAATGTCGTTGTTTTGCTGGTCCCTGGAAATGGAAAGCAGGTCACCGCTTGTCGTCGGAAATGGAGAGATCGTGGCTTTATTGGTCGTCGAACACCGATCGAACGTCGCTACTTTGTTGGTTGCCAGAAATGGAAAGGAGGTTGTTGCTTGTAGCCGAAAATGGAGAGGTCGCTGCTTTGCTGACACTGAATGCCGATCGGACGAGATGAAGACTCCTGGGGCAACATCGCAGCAGGAAGTTGCCGTTGGGGCTTCTCTGTCGATTTGGGGCTTCTCGTGGTTGACGACAACGACTGCTAGACGAACTGATGACAACCATGATTCTTTTTTTTCTTTAATATCCGCAAAACCGACGAACCGGTCGCATACGGTTCGACCGCCGGTTCTACGGTTCGAACGGTTTAATACAATTAAACCGAATCCCAAGTAAACAAACCGAACATTGGACTGGTTCCCGTTCGAACCGGTCCAGTCCGGTTATATAAACACTTGTTCAAATTACTGCTTTTTTTTTTTTTTTTTAATTTTTTAAACCGGTTTCGACAGCATTGATTCCGAGACGTCTTCACCGTTGAAAGCCGCAGGCCAACACCAACCCAGCCCGACTCTGGAACAGCAACGCAGCCCATCTCGTTCCCTCTCTCCTATTCGAAGCCCTGATTCCCGCACCCACTGTTTCTCTTCCCGAAGGCCAAGCATCCTTCCCGCCAAAATCTATTTTTTCTTCTCTGATTCTCGTCTTCTTTAATAACGACTAGCATTTTTTTGTCCGTGAGCTTTGGAAGCAAGAACGGATCCTCGGTGCAGCGACAATGGAAGTAGACAGGCCAGATTCCCGGTCTCCTAACCAGCTGAGGCCGCTTGCCTGTTCCCGCAACCTCCTTCACCGCGCACATGGTTCTGCTCGCTGGTCACAGGGTGGGGGCTTTGGATCCATTTGCTTTGCTTTTTGTATGATCGTCCAAAAAAACAGAAAAAAAAGTAACTCCCAAACTCGTTTTTATTGATTTCGGTCCCTCTTTCGATGATTTAGGGGATACGATAGTGCTGGCTGCAGTTTATGGGCCTAAAGCTGGGACCAGAAAAAATGAAAACCCTGAGAAGGCTTCAATTGAGGTAGTTTGGAAGCCAAAAACAGGTCAGATTGGTGAGTGCCAGATTCCATACTTTGCTTTGCGTTTCTGCTTCACAACGAATTAGAGCTGATGTACTCACTTGTATGATATCGAATCAAAGTCAAGCTTAACAGGTACTAATAGGTTTTCACATGAACCTTTTTTTCCCTGTATGCTGTTTAAGTGTCTATCACATATGCTTGGACATCGAAAGCTGTCATTGCCAACGCTGTTGAAAGAAGGGATGATTTGGGCATCCTTGGAACCATGCATAAACATTCAAATGGTCCAATTATACAGACACACAAAGCCATGATATGGATCTAATTTATAACTTAAATACATAGACTTTAACAGGTTCCTGTTGGTAATGATGAAACTATCCCATCAGTGGTGCCCAGGTCATCTACCTCGTGTGACTTCTAGAGGTCAGTTCATGAAGGAAAGGGTGCTGTTTACTTAATGACAGCCTTTCAGCTGTATTACAGTTATTTAATTAGAGTGCAGATAGCTAAAATCTAACTGAGATTGACCCGAATCCTTCTGAGGCACAATATAGCTTGAAATTTGTCTATAATCATACGAAGAGACATACGAAGAGACATATCCCTTGCATTCTTATTTGGTAGCCACTGGTTTGGTTATAGTTTTTTTTTCTTATTTTTTTTAAAATGCAAGTAAAAGTGCATTTTCCATTAGTCATAATGATAGTTATTAAACAAGATAGAAACCAGGAATTACCCCATGCCCTCTCGTGCTTCATTCGAATTACTGCATTAATTACTGTCTAAGCAAGACAATCTGCAGCTTTACTATGCCTTCTTGAGTTTCATTAAAATTGTTGTATTAATTATTGCCTAAATATTTTTTTTTACCAATTCTTTTTGATACCTTGACTCTGGTTCTGCTTTGATCAATGAAGTATAAATTATATTTTATTTTACTTCTGGTGTGTTTGGGAAGTGGGGGAAAATGGAGGAAAATTTTGGCTGAAAAGTTTTTAAAATTGATAAGGTAATGATTAAGAGTAAAAAGAATAGAGTTGAAATAGGTATGACAGTTGTATGGGAAAAGTGTGAAAGTATCAAATTGGGGGGAAAGAAAATTTTTTCTCTCTTCCCCTTTCCCAAACACACCCTTCATTTTCTCATGAGAGTTGGTATATTTGTCTACTTTGCTTACATGGAAATTCAAATTGAAATAGATTACCTTTTTTACTCTAACATTGTAAATGAAGTTCTACCATTCTTTAGGAAAATCAGAAAAGGAGTACGAGATGATCCTCAAGAAAACCTTGCAAAGTATCTGCCTTTTGACTGTACACCCAAATACCACCACCTCTGTCATACTTCAGGTAAGGGTGTTGGTCATGATTCTTACTTTAATACTTCATAAATCTGGGGGTGGACCTGTGGAAGACCGCATTGATGCATTGGATTCCTGGTTTTGTCAAAATTGGCTTTGGCCCAAGTTTATAAACGAGGCCTTCTGGGGGATGAGCTTGATCTATGTGTGGTAAATAATCCTCAGATTATGCTTGCTGATCTTTCATTGAGGCATTACTGGGTCACTGTTTCACATCGACTGGCATTGTTTTGTCTGAAATGGAAAACCAGCTATCACAGGAACAGGAACAAGCATGGCTCTAAAATTTTCTTTGGTAAATCTAATAATCAATTCATGCTTGTTTTGACCTAACTGCATTTAGATCTTGGAGCTGCCCTGGGGAGTAATGCCAGAGCTAGTGCTAAGAAAAGTTGTTGGAGTTAGCATCATTTAGGAAGCTGATCATGGAGAATTTTTTCAAGAAATTAGTTTAGTTGCACGTCACAGTGTTTGCAATTTCTTACTGAGAAGACTCAGGGTTCACTTGGCCAAGCATTATGCTGAACATCCCATTAGTTAATTTGAGCAGCAGTAAAATAGCAGTTTCAAATTGTCTCTCAGCAATAGTTTTACAAGCTATCTGGCGCATTAGATTCTGTGCAACAACGATCTTCCACTGAAACTGGTTTTTCAAATGCAGTAATGAAACCATGCTTCATGGTGTAGACTAGGTTGCCAAATAAGGACTTAAATCCCACAAGGGCATCAGCAGTTTAAAATTTTTAATTCTTTTTTTTTTGCTATCCTTAAGTAAAAGTTTCTTTTCTTTCTATGCAGGTTGTCAATGATGATGGCGCTGTATCTTTCTCTATTTTTGTTATCTAATAATATTGGTAATGCTTTCAAGAGAAATTAGAGGTACTCTGAATTGGTTAACTTTCCCAACCAATACTTTGTTAAGAAAATAAACAACTCTGCGTCTGTTTAGGTTCCAACTTAATATAGGAAAATAATTGTACAGAATAGAAAGGAGAATAGAGCAGATAATGTAACTGACAACTGCTTAGATGTGGATTTTGGGGACACAAGGCAAGGATAATTCTGTTAGAGGGGAAATATGTCTTGATCTCATGTTTGGCTATGTAATGTTTTTAATTGGTTGGCTTTGTAGAAGTGAAGGTTGCTAAAGGTGATTTTATTCTTTCTTTTCTTTTGTCCAGCCTGACAAGATATTACAAAGATGGTGTTTACACTTGTGCACACATGCAAATTTAAAACCATATAAATGCTAATATATTGTCTCCAAAATGAGGAGATGTGTGGTTTCCTGATGGGACCTTTCCCTTAAATAACATAGGTATTATTTGCCCATCTGTGTCAAGATGGTTCTTTACACCTCTAACCTTAAAATCCACCATAGATAGAGAATACATGAATGGCTATTTAAGAGGGGCTTGGGAAGATGAACAATATATAAAATTGTCAGTTAACAGTATTATGGATGACGTAGTTTCCTCCTATAATGTTGTTCTTCCATAGAATACGTGAATGACATCCTTCTGGAAAACAGGTAGGCGTCCAACAAGAGTCTTGCTTAGAGAAGTGCTTTTGAAATTGCGGTTTGGATACATAAGTGTTGTGCAAAAAATCCTCTGTATCAAATAGTTTTGAAAATTTCTGTTAGGAGAAGCAAATGGAAAACTTATGCTCCCTCGAAAGTTCTTCTCTAGTGGCTGCGCAGCTTACTTGGCATAGCCTAGGTACTTGTATAGGTCTAAGGTTCAAACCTTGCTATTTTGGTATTTCAAATTCATTTCTCATTCAAATTTTTATCTAGAGAAGAAGTTTGCATTTCTTGTTTAGATTCTGGAATACTTAATATCGTTTCTGCTTCTGGTAAAATTTTGTAAAAAATACATGCAAGAATTCAAAAAGGTAAATTTTTGGTATATGAATTAAATACATGCGGGCTCACATAAAGTGGAAAAAACAGAAAATATTGAAAGATTATAAAACACAGGAAGTTGTTACTTAAGCTAAATAACCAGTTGTATAGGAACATTATGCATATGAATTCATCGTGAATTGGTGAAATTTCCTTGACCATGGTTTTCAAGCTTCTCCCATGTGCAATAAATGCAGCCTGTGCTGCTTTGGTTGATGCTGGGATTCCATTAAAACATCTTGCAGGTAAGGTCTCTGGATTTATTCCATCTCTCTTTGCTATATTTGTTGCCTATTAAATGATGTTTGTGAACACCTGCAGTTGCAATATGTTGTGGCCTGACAGAAAGTGGATCTGTGATTTTAGATCCAACCAAGCTGGAAGAGCAGGTTGGTTTTACTCCTTTATCTTTGTTGGTGACATTATGCAAATTGTCGCTGTGGCATTCTCAGTGGATATTAACTAATTTTTTTGACATGGCAGAAAATACAAGCCTTTGTGTATTTGGTTTTCCCCAATGCAGCAGTATCCGTCCTTCCTAAACCAGAGCAGGCAGAAGGGGAGCCAATGGAGCATGGGATCATCACCTCTTTTACCCATGGCGCAATGCCTGGTAGCACATTCATCATTTTTTTTCTGCTACTGCCTTTTATTTGTTGGTGGGTAGTTCAAAATTCTGTATGGTTTGTGGAACAGCATGGCCTTCAAATTATAGGCCAAGAATCTGAAGCTGTCCTATATGCTCAAACATCTTTGAGGACTTGATATCTCTCTATAAGACGGAATCAGGTGGCATATGGACCCTAACAAGAAATTTGCGTGCAGGAAGCTACATTCCCCTAGTCACAAGGAAAATTGATGCTTCCAGCTTCTGTGTTTTGAGGACGGTTCTCTGGTTTTAGAGTTTAGAAAATGCTTCTTTTTCTTTTGAAAATATTCAGGACAGCATATTTCATGGAAACGTCTTAACTTATTCATCTAATTTGCTAGCAGTGGATGATTATTTATGCTGCCTTGAACGAGGCCGTTCTGCAACTGCAAAGATCTCGGAATTCCTCAGGAGAAGTTTACAGTCGCAAGTACCTAGTGACCCTTCAAAGGCCACTGCTTAGTTCACGGCGTCTTCACTTGTAAGAGAATTTTAGCTGCTGGGGATTTGATTGCTGGTCATATTGCTGCCAGGATCTAGTGCAGGAAATGCAGAGGCCCTTCCAGACGCTTGCCAGAGCTTTCCATTCATCGATGGTATATGAGTGAAAAGGCACTTGTAGGCAACAACGATGCATGCGCCCGTAGACTTGTATTTTTATTTATTTTTATTTTTTTTTGAGATTTGGTAGACTTCTATTGGTTGTTGATTAGAAGAGAACGTGTCAGAAACCCCGAAGCTTTTTGTTGGAATGTGTTTTTGGGGTTACGTTTATTTATTCTAGCACACATTTGCGTCTTTGTAGAAACGATGTCAATACGCTTTAAAGTTTAATGCCAAGTTAGGGTCGTCTTTTGCCTGGGGTTCTGAATTCGATATCGACTTGGACGAGTCCGAGGAGATACTTATATCTACGGTTGAAATGAAATTACACGCACATAATCGCATCCATTCAGGAACCACGGCACGGGTGGATTATAGCTTCTGATTACTTAGAGGCTTGTGCTTGCCTCACAGACGAGGGCAATGATATGTGGCTGGCATGAATATGTAAAAGTGTTAAGGCAGGGAGTTACTGGTTTCAAAGTCGAGTAGAAGCAGTAATACGATAACTTTTCTTTTGAAGTATATTTCCATCAGGCACTGTTCATTTAGAGTGGGTGGCCGCCAAGTAACGACTTGGTTTAGTTTTGGTGCATTTGGATACAAAAATTTATTATTTTTATTTTTTTAAATATTTTTCATGCAATTGTTAATGTGAATGTATTTCTTTTTAAAAAATTCAAAAAAATATCAATTTTTTTTCAAAAATGGCAAAATTTAATACATCCGTTGAATATATTTATATTAACAGTTGTATAAAAAAATTTTAAAAAATAAAAAATAAGTTAAATGCATTTGAGTGCATCGAAGTTTGGTGCACAATGGTGCATTTAATCATTCACCAAATTTACTGGGCTTGAGTTAGCTAGAACTAAATACAACCCAAGCATGATAATGCCACCTTGTGCCGGTCAAGACCCAATGCGAGTGCACTCAAAATAAGGTGATTAACTTATATTTCAATTACTAATACTCTTTAAACCAAAAGACATTCTTATTTCTCAAAGACCATTGAGTGTGTATAATGTGCTAGGGTAGAAAGATTTAGGGTTTAAAGTTAGGTAGAATTAATGACTTTGTTGTCCTTTCTTTGAAATACACTTCCCTTAGGTATTTGATTGTCCAATTACAAAAAG
The DNA here is from genome assembly GCA_035584095.1 of Annona squamosa. Lineage (NCBI taxonomy): Eukaryota > Viridiplantae > Streptophyta > Magnoliopsida > Magnoliales > Annonaceae > Annona > Annona squamosa. The sequence continues at coordinate 3,385,188 of JAXCLR010000105.1, forward strand.
GTAAAATTAGGTTTGTAGGAACTAGATCCAACCCAAGCACAATAAAGTTACAATGTCATGGTCAGGATCCAATTTGGCCATACTTGAAATAAATAGTATAGTTTTATGGAAAGATGATGCCAAAAATAATTAAAGCATGAGGTTGGGTATATTTGGCTACATATTTAACTATTCAAAACAAAATTTTTTACTCTTCATAAATATTTTATTTTTAATTATTTTTTACATTTACCATTCAGCTACTCTATCTTTTAATAATTTCTATACAATTATTCATATAACTAATTTTTCAGTTTTAATTTAATTTTATTTAATCTTCATCACCACTATCATATCACATTAACTGTGAACCATTTCAAATACTTTTTTTTATTGCTTCTTAAACATACTCTAATTAAAATTTTAAGAAAAGTTAAATGAATGATAAGTCCGGCAAGGTAATTGCCAACATCCGCATTCAACCCGGTGCCTAATTCATTATTAAGTTTCTCAGAGCCTAGGCCGGAGTCGGACTTGCACGGAAGAAGAATTGTGAAGGTCATTTCCGTCCTGGCATTTATTAGTTTTCACACTTTGATGGGAAGGTCTATGAATTTGTTTCCTTGTTAGAATAATGGCGACAGGTTAGTGACATATAGTGAGGCTCTCCGGATCGTTTGCTTCTCCTGTTCTTTGGGGTGGAGAGATGAGCGCAGGTTAGCCTTCATATTCTGAAAATCTCGGATTCCGAACTTCCAATGCATGGCCTCAGTTGGGCTATCACCGGATTTTTTGCTGTTTTATTGAGTAGCTGTCATTTTTCTTCTTTTTCTCGGGGAAAATTGTCTTTTCCTGGAACTTGGGGCTCTTGGCTGTTGTCGATATTCAGTCTCATAATCTGAGAAGTCGTGTTCCGCTTTCTCTTGTTTGAGACTTTGGGACTCCGTTTCAAGAGACTTGGGTATATTGAAGGGGATGAATTCTCCCAAATTCAAGCGATTCACCCAGCAGATAACTTCTCACATGGTCTGCATGCCGCATTCGGTCCCAAAGTAATCTGGGCTCAGCATATGTATGCTGTTAGCCCCTTGCACTAGCTTTGTTCGTATTATTCAGGGTTTGTGTTTTGAAATTTTCATCCTTTTTCCTGTGCGCGCCACCTCCCAAGCACTTGGTTGCATGCATAATTTATAGTGGTATCGAACTTAGAAGCACCTCAATATCCCTAATACGTAATTTGTTAACTAATATCAGATTAATTCATTCATCGATGTGCACCAAACAGAATGATGGACTGTAAAAAGACACCTAAAAAATGATCCACCGGAATACCGATTATTATGCTAAATTGTATGCTCTACTTTAGTCCAGACCTTTATTCTTAAATGGGTTCAGTTGCTTCTTTTTTTCGCTAGGCATAGCATGTACTTTTGGGTACGATCATTTTGCTGCATATTTTTCGTGTTTGCTCTAGTGCTTAATAGGAAGTCTTACGCCTTGCAGGTGGTGCATTTGGTGGAAACAAGGGTCCGAGGCCATTACCTCCAGAAAAAGACGTATTTCCTTTGGATCATCTTGACGAGTGTGATTCGGTAGATTATTATTTTCATGATTTTTTTTTTCTTGGTTTTTGTTTTTGCTTTTGAAAGTAGGCTATTCTGAGTTGTCAAGTTTGTTCATTCAAGGGCAAACCCATATTTGTCAGCACACTAGGTGCCGACGTGCCGTGCCTTGGTTTGTAAGTTCCAGATCCCCGCTGTCCTCCTTGTGGATATTTTTGAGGACATGACCTTGCCTAAATTCGGGTCTTGCAGCTAATCAGTTACCCTGCTGAACATATTGGCCAGTGAAAACTTAGAAATTTGCCTTTTTTTCCATGTTGTACTTTGGACATTGTATTTATGTGGATGAAAAGTGGCTCTGAACAGCTGGATTTTGGAGTCGCATGTACTAGCTGCTGTTTGTTTAGATGTTTTGCCTAGATCTTTCAGTTGTTTGCTATGGTTTCCTCATGACTCTCTTTCACAAGCTGGACTGCCTTAAACAAGATCTGTAAGCCAGTGTGCCTGCATGTATAGTCATGAATGAATGGCTTTGCATGTTTGACTATGTTCTATTATGTTCTTGATGCTTGTTCCTTTTTATGCTGAGTGTACCTTTTATGACTGTTTATCTTAGGATAAGAAGGGATATATTTCTTGTCTCCAGACTTCTAGTTATCAGTCTGAAAGATGTAGGAACTTTTTAAAAAAGTACTTGGAATATCGCATGGAAAGCTTAGTACTGGCCAGTTTTTCAGTGACTTAATTATCTTTTATGTAATTATAGTTCTGTTATTGCAAGCAAATAAGCTTGTTTTAGTAATTCAGTTTACTAAAATGATGAGACCCCATCAAACCCACTCGTTTTTTCTTCGTTTTTTTAGTTCATATTAAAGGGAATCAATATATATGGATGTTACTTTTGATACTTAAATTCTTTATGTATTTTCATGCTGAATGGATGAGGTTGTCCATACAATCCTTAAATCGTAGAACTGATTGAAATCCTGTTGGGCATTAACACTTAAGATATCCAGTCATTTAAGAATGAATATTAAGGTCCCTCTTGGAAAATCAAAATGCAAAAGCAATCCTGTGAGTTCATGAATGAAAACAGGTCCAAGTAAATGGGCTGAGTACCCTTAGTCTTCAGCCGCTTGCATGGATAAAACCCATATGAGGTCTCATTAGATGTTATATTATATTATTAAACATTGGATCCTGGCTACCAACCTGCCACGTTAGGGTACGTTGGTGTTAGTTCAACTGGAATGGGCATGTTTGTTAGTACTTAGTAGCAGATCCAAGACCTTTGCCATGCCTTCTGGCACCGGATGGAACAACCCATCTAGTTTAACTGGAAGAGATCTAGTTTTGTGGAAGAGTAGTGTAGGTCGCTTTTTACTGAGCCCATGATTCTGATCATAGTTTAAGTGAAAAGTGTCAACTTGTATGTAAATCTGGACCGGTAGCATTACTTGGGATTAGACTGGCTAGTTAATTCAGATGGGAGAGATGTTTGCAGGGCAGGCTAGTTCAAGTTTGCATTGCTATTTTTGTTCCTAACGTCGGGGAATAGATGTTTGTGTCTAGACTCACAGCCTTTTTTTTTTATCCATGATGTGTAGGAACTTGATGGCAAGACAAGATTTATTTGAGCTTGGGTTTTACAAAGAAGTGGATGCAGATGCTTCCAGTGAGAGCAACGTGAATATCGGGAATGGGCATCCAACACCGCAAGGTGGGAAGAGTGTAGCTAATTGAACTCCGAAGACTCTCACTAGTTTTTCTCAAAGGTTTTTCTGACATCGAGACCGCATCTTTAACACACTCACTAACTCTCTCTCTCTCTCCTTTTGTTTGTAATAATGAAGCAATTTTCAAGGACGATTGTGTATAAGAGTACTGGAATAGTTCAACCTATTCACTCGCAATTCTTGCAATTTTCTTGTGAATTTGTGATTTGATTAAATTTATTTGTTTGACTTGATGATGGTTTCCACAACTACGACCATGCTCTGCATTTATTCATGATTTGAATCTTCCACCACTTTGTACAACGTTCCATTGGATCATTGGATTCGTGGGGCTTTTAATGCCCCTTCTTAGGATTTATGGTGCACAAATGCTAACCCATGTGATCAAGGGTGTGGATGTCCTAGGAACGCGTTTAGATAGATGATGCGTGAGCAAGCGTGTGGGAACCAACACCACAACTTTCAGCTTAAAACATTTTCCATTTGTATCTTATTTTCTAATTATTTTTTATATACGACTATTTTAGTTTTAAGTTATTTCTTAAAATTTTTTTCATACAATAATTCTATTTCTTTGAATTTATTCACTTCATTTTTCATCATTGTTCTTATTATATTATATCATTTTTTGCTGATTTTTTTCTTAAATAGGATTGAAAATGACAAAAATATTCAAATTAGGGGTGTGTTTGGTAATAAGTAAAAGTTGTCAAGTTAAAATTTTTCACTCTAAAACTTTTCACTCTTCACAACTACTTTATTTTTTAATAATTTTTTCACATTTTTCTGTACAACTATCATATTTTTTAATCATTTGTACACAACTATCAACATAACTAACCTATCTATTTCAACTTTATTCTATTTATTTATCATTATTACTTTTATCATATCAAATCATTTGACAACTTCTACTCTCTACAATTTTTCATCAAAAGTTTTATTCATTCCCAAATACACTCTAAAAATAGAAAAGTTTTCTATAGCAAGAGTAATTTCAACCTTTCCCATCCAATCATTCGGAACAGGCTCAGCAAATAGAAACAATCGAGGAACAGTCCATATCTACCTTCAAGGTGAGACTTAGGGAACGTTTAGGAATATGAAGTGGCAAATGTGGGAGGGAAAATGTGGTGACACGGATTTCGAGATCATCATTTCACAATTAATCATTATATTTTTTCACTTTTACCCCCATATTATAATCATTTCCCTATCGACTACTTTCCAAGAAACCTATTTATTTTAATTTTACCCATATTATTTCATATCAATCATATAATTTTCAAAATATTTCATTTTCTATTCCCACTAAATACCACGTTTTCCATAACTTTCATATTCCCAAAAAATCCTCTTACCTGCTACTTGAGCATTACTCTGGTGGTACGGGCAAAGGCATATAAAACCCTCACCTAGGATAAGACTTGCATGTAGCATTCAACGTGTAATTTATTTTCCTTGGTTGAGGCGGTTTTTAAGATTTTCCTCCTTTTATGGTGTGAAGGTTGTGAAGAATTTTTTTTTTGATATTTTATATATATTTTGACATGTTGATATTATAATGAAGCACATTCATACCTCCACGTAATGGAGGAAAATTATTTTTCCTAAACCCCTGTTATGTGGAGAAATTATAAACCCTGCAGCAAGGGGAAAATTGTAAACTCTTATTATAGGAAGACTAACATGCAAAGGCCACCATGATGCTTGGTGGATGGCGCATTCGAAGTGACGCTCAGCCACCGGCAGGCCTTCATGGTTGCCACAATGAGTTTTGACAAGGTTGTGAAGATACTTAATTGCAAAACAAGTTATAAATTAGGATTGTTCCCAAATATACCCATTACGTTTGACCATATTTTCAAATATGCCAACTACGTTTCAGAAATCCCAAATATATATACTATGTTTTGCCAAAATCCTAAATAAGCCCACGTCGTCAATGACTATTACATTAAGTGATGGAACCGCTACACAGTGGCTGCTAAATTTTCAGAAATGCCCAGATTACCCCTGACGTGAATAATAAAAGTTGAGCTCGAGTTTCACTTGAAGAAAGCAGTAGCGGGAGAGTGCCCAAAGATGAAGGAGCGATGCATCATATGACTAGCCATTTGAGGTATTTATTTCATTTTTTTTATGCTTTTAAGCATATCTGAAATTAAAATCATCTATGTTATCGTTAAATATCAACTGCGGACGTTGAATCTTAAAGCGTGAGAGATGGTATTTTCTTTCATAAAAGGTATGGAAGAAGTCTGTCATAAATGGTATGGATTATGTTAGCTATTATGTAATGGTTCTATCAATTAAATCCCACAATGATATTTTTCTTTCTGTCTATACTGTTGTATTTTTAGTATTTTTTTCCGTTGGTTTCAAAAATGATAAATTTTCTTTCCATCTATGCTATTGTATTTTTGGTATTTTTTTCCAGTTGGTTTCAAAAATAATAATTGCAGAAAGGATGCATTTCGTTCTTGTTATAACCCATATGCTCTCTTGCCATTCGTCTGTACATGGTGATGGAAGGGGACGAAATGCATATGGGTCATAACAAGAACGAAATGCATCATTTCTGCAATTATCATTTTTGAAATCGACCGGAAAAAAATACCAAAAATACAATAGTATAGACGGAAAGAAAAATTTATCATTTTTGAAACCAACAGAAAAAAATACTAAAAATACAACAGTATAGACAAAAAGAAAAATATCATTGTGGGATTTAATTGATAGAACCATTGCATAATGGCTAATCCATACCATTTATGACAGACTACTTCCAGGTTTAGTGGAATGATATGAAAGGAAATACCATCTCACACGCTCTAAGATCTAACGTCCGGAGTTGATATTTAATGATAACATAGATGATTTCAATTTCAGATATGCTTAAAAGCATAAAAAAATGAAATAAATACCTCAAATGGGTAGTCGTATGATGCACCGGTCTTTCCTACTTTGGCACTTTCCTGCTACTGCTCTCTTCAAGTGAAATCCGAACTCAGTTTTTATTATTCATGTCAGGGGTAATCTAGGCATTTTTGAAAAATTTGCAGCCACAAGGTAACTGTTCTGTCACTTAATGTAACGGTCATTGACGACGTGAGCTTATTTGGAATTTTGGCAAAACGTAGTAGGTGTATTTGGGATTTTTGAAACGTAGTGGGCATATTTAGGAATATGGTCAAAAGTAATGGGTACATTTGGGAAAAGCACTCTAAATTAAAAAAAAAGTTGTAAAGTGTATAAATAATTAAATATCAATAATAATAAAAAAAGAGGTAAGACTGACCCGGCGAATATCTGGATATCCCCAAGCACATCTCTGATTCAAATCTTAGCGGCCGGAAAAGATCTCCCTCCAGCTCGAGTAGATGATGCTCTGGTCTTTCTTTACTCTTTACTTCGTGAGATGAGAAAATGGCGCTCAATATCCCGTCTTCCTTTTCCATCTTCTCCCCCAAATGCCCGTCTTCCAGCTGCCCTCGCCCTCCGACCGAAGTCCACTTCTCCCGCTGGAACAACGCCAACGCGCAGAAATTCATCATCCGCGAACGCGCCCAGAAGGAAATCGAAGACGAACTCCGCCGGCAGCGTCGCTTCGATTCCGCCACCAGAATAGTTGAGAATTACGATCCTAGCACCGCCGACCCCAACGAAGCACCTTCGCCGCCGCCAGCGATCAAATCCGTCGGGACCCCTTCTTTTCCTTCTCGCCCGTCTATCCCTGGAAAAAAATCTAAATACTCCAAAATCCCCAGAGATGACAGCGCGTACTCCAAAAACCCTAGGCGTGTTAGAACCAACATCTCTCACCCTGCCTTCCGTCCAATTAATTGGTTGTCGAGAGTTCCTTCAGAAGATGAGAATTCTGCGATTGATGGGACTCCGGGGGTTCCTCCTGAAGATGAGAATTCTGGGATCAGAGAACATACACTTGATAAGCGCAATTCCTCACACCCTGCCTTCCGTCGCGTTAGAAGTGTCTCGAGCATTGCTCCGGAAAATTCGAATTTGGGGGTTGCATTAGGAGAACATGGAATTTCATATCGGGTGCCGAATGCCCCATTCGAGTACCAATATAGCTACACCGAGACGCCGAAGGTGAAGCCGCTGGCACTGCGGGAGCCACCTTTCCTTCCTTTTGGGCCCAGCACGATGCCTAGGCCATGGACTGGAAGGGCCCCGATTCCACCGAGCAAGAAGAAGCTTCCAGAATTTGATTCTTTTCGACTGCCACCTCCTGGGAAGAAGGGTGTAAAGCCTGTGCAGGCGCCAGGGCCCTTCCTGGCTGGGTCAGGGCCAAAGTATGTTAAGTCAAGGGAGGAGATACTGGGAGAGCCGTTAACGGAGCAAGAGGTGAAGGAGCTGATTAAGGGCACTATGAAATCGAAGAGGCAGCTTCATATGGGTAAGCGTTTGAATTGAAATACTTTGGATTTCCTATGAATTTAAGTTGATTTGGAATTGGTTTCTGGCATTTTGGCGGTTCAACTCGTAGGATCACATTGAAGACTCCTTGGACTCTTGAAACATCTTAATGGATGACATTTTGATTATTTGCATCTTAATGGACTCTTGAAACATCTTAATGGACTCTTGAAACATTGACTTTTGTTGAAACCTATTTCTCCAACTATAACGTGATACAGCTTCTACATCCCAGACTTCTGTTCTGTTAACCATATGTATTATTTATTTCAAATTTCATTGCTCCCTTTGTTCCAAACGAGTCATAAAAGATGGCCAAGATGATGCAGACCTTGCTTCCCTGCGTTACATGTTTTTGTTCCTTTTTTCTTTGGAATTCTGTTTTTTGTTTTTTCTAACCAACTATCATGCAGGCAGAGATGGTTTGACCCACAATATGCTGGATAATATCCATTCTCATTGGAAGCGGAAACGTGTTTGCAAGATCAAATGCATAGGGGTGTGCACAGTTGACATGGACAATGTCCGTCAACAGCTAGAGGTTGGGACATTAAACTGTTTACTTCTTTTTGGTCGATTGCACTATCTAATGTAGCTTAAGTTGGAGGAGTTGATGCTTGAATTTGCAGGATAGGCTGTGTTTCATTTTGGCTTTTAACATAACTTAATGTAGCTTAAGAGTCATTGTAGCTTGAATTTGTGAGATACACTGGGTTCCATATATGTTTTATTTTCCAACTCTCAACAAGCAAGATTTGTGATATTTTTTAGGGCTTTTGACAGGAAAAAACGGGTGGCAAGATCATCTACAACCGAGGAGGGGTAATATACCTCTTTCGTGGTCGAAATTACAACTATAAGACTCGACCTAGATACCCTCTTATGCTTTGGAGACCTATAACACCTGTATACCCAAGGTTGATCCAAAGGGTCCCAGAGGGATTGACTCTAGAAGAAGTGACTGCCATGCGCAAGAGAGGACGGGAACTACCTCCGATATGCAAACTTGGTAACCTACTTAATACATTCACTCTATGTTATTTGCTATAATCTTAATCCTTAATTGGTATATGTTTCATCATTTCTTCTCACAAATGGGTATCGAAGCCTCGAATTTGCTGGATTCAGTTTATTCAATTACAAATTACCATTTTCCATGGATCACTTTTCTCAAAAAATTTCAACCACTGGCCAAATCCATTATTAATTTATTGGTTGCCAGCTCTGCAACAGTTTATTTTTGTTGTGGTGATTTATACTTTAAAATTCGATTCTTGAAACAACTTCCTCAAGCTAAAGGTTAAGTTTTCCTGTTGAACAGGGAAAAATGGTTTGTATTCAAATCTTGTAATGAACGTAAGAGAAGCGTTTGAAGAGTGCGAGTTGGTGAGGATAAACTGCCAAGGGATGGACAAGAGTGATTTCAAGAAAATAGGTGCCAAGCTAAAGGTTAAGTTTTCTTTTATATCTAAAATGTGAAGTTTTTCCTGCACGCATTTAGTTTCCAAAGCATAATTGTCCTCTCTTATTTCTGCAGGATCTTGTGCCATGTGTCCTTATCTCTTTTGAACGTGAGCATATACTCATGTGGAGAGGAAAAGATTGGAAATCTTCTCTTCCCATACTAGGAAATGCTGTCTCTACCACAGAAGGTAAAAATGTTCCCTTACCAGAAAATGAGTGTAATCAAGCTGCAGAATCTATGACTGAAGGACCAAGTGTTCATACACCTGAACATGGGTGTAATCAATCTACAGAGTCCATCACAGAAGCTGCAGGAGTCTCCATCCCAGAATACGGGTTTAATCAAGCTGTAAATTGTACAACGGATGATTCTGATGTACTTAGGATACCTGAAAATGAGTTCAGTCAGGTTGCAGAGACTGCTTCAGAAGGTGTATGTATCAGTTTGAACAGTGCCTCTGATTGTCCACTCACTGGACACGAGGAAGTATCAGATTTTGTTGCAAGTAAGAGCCCAAACCTTGATGCATTTGTTGCAACACGCAATCCAAACACTTGCCTGAGTTTAGGAGGCGAGGGTCTGGGAGTGAATGATATTTCCCATTCAGAAACACAAAATCAGCAACTGGTGGGAATTAATAGGTTTCCTCACATATCAAACGGTGTAACCATTGGCGAAGAAGCAGTGATATCCCCTGAAAAGCATTTTGGAAAGGATGATTCTTTATCAGTAGATGAGGTGGGTTGTGAGGAGCCACCAACATTGGCAGAAGCCGTATCAGAAAATGAGGTGGGTTGTGAGGAGCCACCAACATTGGCAAAAGCTGTATCGGAAAATGAGATGGGTTGTGAGGAGCCACCGACGTTGGCAGAAGCTGTATCAGAAGATGAGGTGGGTTGTGAGGAGCCACCAACATTGGCAGAAGCTGTATCGGAAAATGAGGTGGGTTGTGAGGAGCCACCAACATTGGCAGAAGCTGTATCGGAAAATGAGGTGGGTTGCGAGGAGCCACCGACATTGGCAGAAGCTGTATGGGAAAATGAGGCGGGTTGTGAGGAGTCACTAACGTTGGCAGAAGCTGTATCAGAAAATGAGGTGGTTTGCGTGGAGCCAACATCATTGACGGGAACTTGGCAAGGTCTGGAAAACAGCTGCCCAAGCAAGGCTCGTTGCACAGAGGGAGTTCTGTTGCTGAGGCAGCAGGCCGTTGAGGCTGGACTTGCACTGGTTTTGGATGATGATTCCTTCGATGCCGATATCGTTTTCGAAAGGGCAGTTGCTCTGGCGAAGACTGCCCCTACTGGGCCTACTTTCAGAACCAGAGTACGGAAGGTTGTCCGCAGCAGGAGCGAGGAGAAAGCAGAGAATAATGAGATTTCAGAAGTGAAAGAAGCGGAGGCATTCTCAGAAAAGACGAAGAGTGAGAAAAGCAGTCGTTCAAGGAACCGTAGAAGGAAAGACATCGAAGATCCTTTGCAGGCTAATTTTGTCCCTCATGGGAGTCTGAAAATAGATGAACTAGCCAAGCTCTTGGGTTCATAGAGCGAAAGAATACTTCAATTGGTTATGTTTTCAGGCTATCGTTCTTTGCAATGGATACAAATGCACAATGGCTGGAAAGACATAATAAAATGGTGTGGAGTGGAATCTGCTACCATCCTCAGTTCCTCATCAATAATAGAATCCGGTAACAGAGACATCTGTAAAGTCTCGTAATTGCAGTTCCATTCATTATTGATTAAGGAGTTACCACTTACCGATGGGAATTATCCTTTTTGGTTTAAACGTAGATGCAATTTTGAGACCTGTCCTATCTCAAGTCATATTTAAAATTATTCTTGAAAATTAAACTTTTGTCTATATTTTTAAGCATTATTTTACATTTTTCATAAAATTATCTTATCTATTTTTTATTCCAAAAATTTCCCCTCATTATCCTATGGACTCTTAATTGTAAATTATTCGTTAAAATTATCGTGCTGGTCAACTAATCTGAATAAATAAGTAAATAAATAATCCTGTTTACCTTTTCTTTTCAATTTGTATTTATAATTTTTTCGTTTTCTATCTCCGTGTACCATGAAAGAGGTAACGCTAATTTTGCTCTATTAAATCATGCTATAATTTTCGTTTAGTCAATGTCGACACTAAATTTTATTTAAAGATTCTATTTATTATTATTATTATTATTATTATTATTATTTGGAATGCGGGTATGATAATATAGTTATGTTGCTCAAAACAGGATAATTTAGGTTTCTCAATTAGGGTTGTATTTTGTGTAAAAGTGAAGCTGTCAAGCGGGATCTTTGGCTTGTAAACGATTTACGCCCACTTTCTTCTAATCATAAAGTAAAAAAGCCTAATTATCCTTTGAATACCATCTTGGGGACTGATCCTCATTTCTCAAAATTTCTGTGTCACTATCATATTTATGTATTGTTATCGACATTAAAACTACATTAATGACCGATTTGAGCATCGTTGGCATCACATTTTTATTTACGAGTGGTAGGAAACCTATGGCATTCTTCTTAAAAAAATAGTAAAAATGCGATACGAAAATCCAAAACCTATATCATTCTCCTTAAAATAATAGTAAATACTGCACCTTTTTCAATGAGAGGAACAGCACATGATCACATATTAGTCACATTTGGCTGAAAAAAATAAAAATAAAAATAAAAATGCAACAATAGATAACTTGAGCTGATTTTATCTATAGTTACACACGAGAGTTGGGCTTTTCTTCTTGTGGCGAGCACACGAACCTCTTCCAAACCGGATGCTTCTCCCACAGAAGAGTAATTTCTTCAATAGGCACTTGCTTTGTTTCTGGAAGAAGGAAGAAAATAAAGGAGGACATGATGGCAATCAAGCAAGCGAAGAGGATGAAAATGCCGAATTTGAGGCCACAGAGCGCGGCGAGGAAGAACTGTGCGACGGCTGCCGTCCAGAAGAGGTTGTTGCACACCACAACGCTCTGGCTCGCTGACCTCGTCTCCAACGGGAAGATCTCGCTGGGAACCAGCCATCCCAGAGGCCCCCACGCCCACCCATATGCCACCACGAAAAGGCAAATCATTACCACAAGGATCGCTGCATCTTCCTTCGGGAGTTCCGACCCCTTGCCAAATTTCAGAGCAAGAACAATAGCAACCACCAACTGCATATATCCAATTCCGAAATCCCACCACTTTTAAATAAATCATTTTTGACTATCTATTTATAATCAGAGAGAGAGAGAGAGAGGGAGAGAGAGAGGTGTTTGACAGAAAACAACTTACAATGGAGACAAACATCTGAACACCTGCTTCAAGGAAAAGGGCTCTCCTTCCAAACCTGTCCACCACAATCATTGAAATCAATGCGCCCAAGACGAGCATCGAATTGGTGATGATCGATGAGTAAAGCGAGACTTGGGAGCCGAAGCCCAAGCTGGAGAAGATGACAGGAGCATAGAAGAGGATGGAGTTCATGCCAGTAAGCTGCTGGAATGCTGGGATCCCCAGCGCTCCTATCACCAGCTGCGGCCGGTACTTGCGCTTGAACAGGTTTTTGAAGGGGTTCTTTATAGCTCGTGCTGCTTCACTGGCATCCAAGAGATCTGCAAATTCCGCGTCCACGTTCTTGGTGCCTCGGACTTTCTCCAGCACGCTTCTTGCTTCCTCCAGCCTCCCTTGTTCCACAAGGCTGTTGGGAGTTTCCGGCGCACAGACACCTCCGATGAACATCAAGGTTGCTGGTACTACTGCCAAACCCAGAGACAATCTCCATCCCCAGGGGTGGATTGTATCCGTGCGATAGTTGATGAGGTTTGCAATCAAGATGCCCAGGCAAGTTGTAAGCTGGAAGAGCTGATTCACTTTTCCTCTGTGCTTGGCAGGTGCCATTTCAGAGAGATACAGGGGGACTGCCTGTTGCAAGCAATAAAAAAATAAATAAATAATAAATAATTTTAAAAATAAAAAAATGAAAAAAATAAAAAGGCAACCTTAGTTGAAACAGTGGGAACATAGATAGATTTCCATGCCCCATAAACCAGTTTGTCAACACTGATTTCTTAAATGGGTAGTTGATTTTGCGTGTTGGAGGGATGCTGGTTTACCTGATTGGCAAATCCAATGCCCACGCCAAGCAAGATACGACCAAGGATCAGCATGGACATGTGGACAGCAGCAGCATTGATAATGGCACCCAAGAAGAAGCTGCAAGCACCAAAGAGAATGCTGGCTTTCCTTCCCTTCTTCTTGGTCAGGAAAGATGCCCCAAATGTTGAGACAAGACCAGCGAAGTACAACGAAGAAGTGAACAAGGTCAGCACTTGGTCGTCGTATTTGCAATAATCTGTCTCGTTTAGATGCACGTGCTTCCTGTTATAAACTTTTGGGAAGAAGTCCTTCAAGAAATCGTCCATGGAGGTGACTCCACCTGAATCAAAATCAACGTGTTAGTTGCGAAACATCACGTCATTGATCTTGCACAACTACTACTAATCATTTCACATTGAAAAGTACATTGTAAGTGGAGATTAGACTCAATTACATCTATCAGTTCCCTTCGTCTTTGTGAGAAGATCATGAATAAACTCGATTGAAAATGAAGGACAAAATCATTACAGCGGATAAGCTGAAGCTTTTGATGATGATAACACTGACGATATGTGTCCCACTTTCTTCCATTGCATTTCATTTTCGGTTGGTTGGTCATGATTTTCATCCCTAAGCTATCAAGAGATCGGGAAAGAAGGAAGAGCCACCAAAACGGGCATCCAAGGGAAATAATAATAATAATAAATAAATAAACAAATAAATAAAGCTTGTGCGGATAACTGACAACCTCACCATACGATAAAACCAAATTTTCACGGGGGAAAAAGGGAAAGAGTATCCAAATTCTTAGCACAGACATCGAATCTAGTTTCCCAGAAATGAACTCCAATATATACTCAAAACGAGGAAAAGATTCGAACCCAATTTTGAACACAAAATTCTACAATAAAACACGATTCAGAGATCCAGTCCGATTGTGTATCAGCGCACAACGCAGTGGTAACGCATTTGGGTGGGTGTGTCTGTTTACGGGATCGATTCCCGCGAGAGCCAAGCCTCCGTTGTAAATAAAAATTAGATCCAATCCGATTTTCAGAAGGAAAAAGGTACCTGAAACTCCAAGATCATAGCCGAAAAGAGATCCACCCATGGATGCAACAAGACAAGACAATACGAAGTATTTAGTGATCCTGCCCTCATAGAGTTCGGCTCTCTCCGACTTGTCATTCGGAACAAACCCACCCGCCATCTCTGCAACTATTCCAACCTTCCCTCCCCTTTCGAGTCAACTATGGCTTCTCTACAGAGAATCAATCCCACTTGCTAATAAACTGCCAGAAGAAAGAGTGGCTAAACACGGATTTTAAACAAACAGCACAGATTACAAGTGCAAGAGTCAAACCGATCTCCGTATATGACAAATGAGAAAAAAAAGCAGGGGGACCAACAAACGAAGACCCTACGGAGATATTTTATAAATTGGAAATTTTTGAGAACTGGGGATACGAAGGAAGGAAATTTTTGAGAACTGGGGATACGAAGGAAAATGAAGAAATACAACGAATGCAATTCGAGCTGGATTTATAAGGATTAACGGGACTACAACTCCTCGAATTTAAATCGCCCAACCAGCACTTAAAATCGTCATTATCCGTTTCATACCCATCACTGCCCTCGATTAGTCTCGGCCATAATTTATACTCCCTCTCCGACTCACTTGATACGCTGGCATTTGCAACGTTGACTCTAGTAGATGTAAGCATGTAAAGCGATGCAACTAGTTCCTACGGCTCAGTTGCAATTAAAATGGAAGAAACGTTTCGAACTTCTAAATTCAAACCAAGTATTTTTTTTATTTGTAAATTTAATATATAATTTATATTTCATTTATGCATTTAATTGAAATTTTATAATATTATAAAATAAAGCTGACAGTTTCCGAGTCTGGAATTTTTGTTGTATAAGCAATAATAGTAGTAGGCCGTTTCGATTTGCCAGCCTGTCGGAGCAGCCCATCGCTTTACCTGGTCTCGCGGAACACATGAGTGTTTTCGGATTTTGCTTACCCTACGGAGGCTGGGAAATGGGTGACGGACCGAGCTGGTACAGTACAGCACCGCACTTCCTGCGCGCTTCGAAAGTTCGAACTCAGCGGTGGGGTTCGCAACACGTGGCAAGCATCCGAGATCTCGGTGTAGTGAAAAATGATGTCAATGGATTAGTCAGTGGACGAAGTAGACGTAGATGGCCCACAGGAAAAATAGTCACGAGTGACAAGGTTGTGGATATTTCCCGTTGAAATTTCCATTTTTCTATGCAGCACGCCAGTAGAGAAGGACGCAAAATCAGCGATCATACACTGCCCATGTAGAGCAGAAATCCGCTCCAACAGCGCGTTCCTCATATGCCGCGTTCTCAATTTTCTTACGTTCGTCGTGCAGCGAATGAAGTTCGGTTCAACGCCTTCTACTTTGCTGTAACGTGGCCACCTGGGGTCCAAATAACTATGCAGCAATATTTCGTGACAGACGTTATCCGATAAGCTCGGATGGCAGATAAACCGTTGGATTTGGATGATGTCCAAAATTAATGGTCTGGATCGCGCCCAAGTGAATGAAGTAGAGAAAATTCAAAAAAAAAAAAAAATCAAACATTTTTAAACGCACAATCTAGTGATGACTAATATTTAAACGAGCCAAAGCCATGGAACAATTTAATTAATTTAAATATAACAAATAGCCCTTACATGATTACATCTTAATCTTTACTGGGTGCAGTTACGTGGATCATGTGATGTGAGCATTGATGAGGCCTGGCCCACACATGGTCATCCACAATTTTATCCCGTTTCCGAAATTGTAGGAAGGTCTAAGTGGAATTTCAAAGGATAAGATTGATGCTTTTAAGCAGCTTTTGGATAAGCAGATTCTGTATTGGGGACGAAAAAGTTAAAAAGAAGCACGATATTGATTGGTTGGCATTCATAATCCTATTTTAAAAGCACCTGTAAAGTCGGAATCTTGATGATTGTTATGTTGCAACGGATTTTGTTGGGCCGTAAGAACCACTATAGTATCCAGCAAGCAATTGGGAATTTTCACTTTTAATTTTTTTAATTTTTTAATTTTTACTTTAGATGTGGTTTGGGGGCCTACGGGATTGGGTTAGTGCAAAAAGCTATATATTCTGGGGGGGAAATTCGTATTCTGTCGTTATCGGAACCAGCTCAGTTCATCGCTTCATTCTATCCACAAAAATCCACTCTAAACTTCAAAATCAAACTTGGCTCTTCCACTTAAAACTAATTGCATGGATTTAATGAGTGGGGCCTCTAGTTTTTTAAAACAAGAAGCGTAATCATATATATATATATATTATTATATTAGTTTGAATTTACCCGTAATTTTCATGTGTGTGTGATACTTAACTATCTAATTGTTTTAGCTTTCCATAAAAAGTCTGATTTGTTCAATTTTTATCTAACTTATCCTAAACTGTTATAACTTATCCTAAATTGTTAATTCTTCTTGTATTACTTCTTTTTTCCTTTTCGTAAAAAAAAAAAAAAGCATCTGATATTATCATCATCGGTAAGAAAATCGTCCGTATTACCTTAAGTAAATGTGGAGAATGAGAGAGCTACATCAAATTATGGTACAAGTCTATTTCTGATTTTTCAACGGATTATTTATGGTAAAAATCCCGACTACAAATAATGCACAGCTGCACAGTGCAATCTTTGCATTATCAATGAGATATTGGGTTATGGGCAGATTGCGTTGACTTACAACAGTTTTCTGGTCCTTGATTAAAATTTAATGGTACCTTTCCTTTCATGGATTTTTGTTTTTTGGAATATGAAACTTAACTTCGTCTATGCATAGTACTTTTATTTTTTCAGTAAAAGCTTATCTATTTAATTGTCGTAGTTACTTATATTTTTTAAGTCGTAACTAGAACGGGTGATTTTTCTAAAAATAAACGGTTAAATAAATAAAATTTGATCAGGCTTCATAAGTCTGCTCGTGGAGAATATTTATATATGAAAAATTATAAGAATGGTACATTATCCATAAAATATACGGGACTATCTTAGCTTGCCGATTTTTTGGACTGGATATGGATAGGCTGGAGCAAATATGGAGGCGGTCTGTTCTTCCAATCTCCAATCTCACCTTTCTTCCCCCCTTCTTTAAAACAAAAGGCTAAAACGGGTAAGACACCTCACAATATTGTGCTAATGGGGCATTTGTAGGGCAGGGATAAGACCGTATGACTCATCACGTCTGTGGATAAACATGTCGACTATATATAAAAATAAAGCCTAACAATTAGAGAATAACGTTGATCGATAGGCTCTAGGTTAGGAAGTATGTGGACTGGAAAGAATTAATGTTTTGATTGCTTGCGTGATGATATTAGCAAATTAGGCCATACTGGCTGTAAAATAATTAATGCTCTTGCTAACGCGGGAAAAAAAAAAAAAGAAGTAAGAAGGTCAAAACCAACGCTTACTTACTTCACACACCTATCCAAATAACTTTTTATTTATCACAATTGATATTATTAATTATTATTATTTACCATTTTATTAAAAAATATTTATATTTTTTATTCTTCTTTGTTACTTTTCGTTATATTGTTCTATCTTGTCTCTTAAAGTTGGTTTCACAACTCCTAATGATATGAGTAATGATTTGAAATGAAAAGATTCAAATTAAAATAGATAACATAGTGTTTTGAAAAAATGTAAAAAAAAAAAGAAAGATTGGAAAGTAAGGTATTTTTTGAAGTTGGATAATGTTTTTCTTTTTCTTTTCTATTCCAAACATGTACTTATTTATTTATTTTTCTCTTTTTTCTTCCCTCTTGTCATCATCCAAACGGATATTGCAACCCCGGCGCGTCTAGATTGCTTGCTTCAGATTAATTAGACATGTTTTAAAGGATTTATGTATTTATTTATTTCTATTTACTTTATTTATAATTTGGTCTATCATTTGTTTTTCTCTTGCTTTTATCTCTCTTTGACTCTTCATCGTTAGACGTTAATCAGTTGGGAGCGCATAAACAAGCACTGGTGGGGTGATGTGCCGTTATAAATATCGCTGTCCGCGTGAACTACACTGGTGAGGTTACCTAAATTATTTTCGACCAATGACAATCACTTATAGATACATATCTGCCCATCTATCTTAACCATTTAATCTTCATCAACCGCGTAGAGCATTATGATTTTGTTAGCCCTGCGTAAAGGTAATTTAAATTTTTTTTATTTTTCTAAAAATATAGATTCAAAGCATATTTCATTCATATATCAAATGTATTATAAAAATTTAATATAACGATTTTTATAATTTTTTGATATGTATACAACTATATACACATCCAAAATCGTAAGTTAATATGTATGATTGGACGGTAAAAAGGGAATTTTCTTAGCAATTACTTGATGAGAGGCTGGTAGCTACTTGTTGTAATTTTTGAACACCATACCTATAGTACACATAGTTAATTTTTGAGGCTTTCTTTTAATTTTTTTTTTTTTTTTTGTATACATTGCCCATCATATAATAAAAAAAGTTGTCCATCGTTTAATAAAAAAAGTAAATTTAAAATTTTATTTTTCAAGTTAGATTATTATTGTCATGTGGTAATGGCCTTGTTGCACGTGAAAGCAAAATGACTAGGGTTTTGTGATTTTTTTTTTAATATTATAATTATGTCTCATTGTTGCATAAATGTTTATGATATTTTTACCATAGGAGAGGCCATGTGTGCAATTAATGGGTGTCCTTGGCACAAACGAGAGAGACTTTTCGGGACATGCCAACTTGTAAATATGAGGACCACCGATTGCATGGACTTTGAAAGCAGCCAAGGACGCATAGATAGTAACACAAGACTGAGATGACGAACGTAGCTTCCAAACGAAAGTGAAGCCTCTTCAGAGGGCTATCTAGCTTGCGGTTGCAGGATCCGACTGTTGATTCCTTTCTTCTAATTAAGAAAATATGTAGCACGAGAATCAGATCTGTCATCAATGAACATAGCGCATTTTTGGAGTATGATTCCTAAGAATTAATATCATAATAATACGTTTAAATTTTTCATGTTTATCCGGACAACAACAATAATATAGTAATAAAGGTATGAGTTACCATCAATGGAATCATGTAAGAATAGAATTTTGACAATTCCAGTATTTATTTCGGATTATATTTTTAATAAACCATTTAAGTAGCTGTAAAAGATAATGAATTATTAAACTCGTTAGGTTTACAAAATAATTAATGCTTCTGTAAGGAGATGGAGAAAGTTGAAACAATATTTAATTTTTTTTAATGCAACATGAGTTAATACTTTTTTTTTGATATTTTTTATACATCATGCATTATGACATCCTAATCTTACAATAGAGTACATTAAGACCTTCACACAATGGAGGAAAATTCTTCTATAAACCCCGACCTCATGAGAAAAATTTGTAAAATACCTTACATTAGAGGAAAATTGTAAAACTTCTATTCAGAAGGACTAATATGTAAATTTTTTTGTGGGAAACGAGATTCGAACACCTGCCCATCCATGGCTGACGCTGTGGTGTTCACATTATGCAGAAGTAGCAATTGCAAGTTGATAATTTTTAAGTACCCAAGGGATCTACTTTTCCCATCCTTGCTTATAATTTTAATTATTATAATTCCATCTTTTCATAAAAAAATAAAGGCCAGCTGTGGTGAAATATGGAGGGAGTTTTACGCACTCGGTCAATTTTTTCTGATCTTTTCTTATACAAAAAACTTTTTATACGAAAAATAAAATAGAATTTACTTAGATATGGTGTATTTGATAAAAGATGTATTACCCTTATTTTAGATGTATTTTATAAAATATTTATCTTTATAAAAACGGATAGCATTCCAAAAAACTAAAAAAATGCCTTAAAAATCTACCGCGTGTGCAATGGGTGTAGAATTGGACAACGATTTCAACGAGCAACTGCCTTCTTCTCCTCGGATAATTTGACATGCTGGGAGATGAAAGCTGCCCATTTACCATTCAATCACAGGCAATGGTAAACAATGACGATTTGGCAAAATCGAAGGACTAATCTGCAAATCCCCCCGTTTGTTTGGCCTGGATTAGTTCCTAACACAGCCAAAGCCCCAAAAGGAATTTAGAGATATGGCGGTCGTTTGGTCACTAGCCGTGGAATGAAGCTTTCGCTTTCAGCTCATTCACGTTCGAATCCTCAGTAAAGGATTTCGAACCAAATTTTCAGTGAGGGCATGTGATTCTTTTTATATTTGTTGGGAGCTGGTAGTCTCTACTGTTGATATATGGGAGTTTGTTATTTCTATTTGGAAACATTGTTAGAATTGTTACAGTTTTGAATGCGATATGAATTGAGATATGTTGTAAATATACTCTAATAAAAAAAATTTAGATATGCCTGGTATATAATATAATATAATATAATATAATGCTTGAAAAATAAAATAGAATATAAGAGCCTATGTAGGAAGCACTAAAATTCTTGAATGTAAAAAAGAAGGAACTGATGAAATATGAAAAGATAACGATTAAAAATAAAGAAAATAAAATTAAAATAGGTAGTTTTCATATTGTACAGAAATAATTGAAAATTAAGATAGTTATACAATAAAATATAAAAAAAATTAAAAAATAGAGTAATTGTAAAGATTAAAAAATTTTAGGTTGAAAAGTCTTTGGCTAAAAAAAATACCCTAAATTAACGAAACAAAAGCCAACTGTAAAAGAGCACCGATCTTTTCAGACTGGTCGAATGATTTACGACCGGTCTGAAAATATTTTTTTTATATATTTTTTGAAAATAATTTTATAAACTTGTTAATCTAGTTATATTTAATTTATAAACCAAGTT
>JAXCLR010000105.1:3406430-3419855 GCA_035584095.1 Annona squamosa
ATATCCAAAAATGATAAAACTTGGTTTATAAATTAAATATAACTAGATTAACAAGTTTATAAAATTATTTTTCAAAATATATATATATATATATATTTTCAGACCGTTCCGACCGGTCTGAAAGATCATTCGTCACTGTAAAATTCAACTATATTCTCATTTAAAAAATTGGTATGTCTTCAACTGTAACTTGAAATTTGGACACGCTAGAGTGACTTTTTCACCCCTCAGAAGAGCTATCTAGAAATTAACGTAGGGTGGCTGCCTTGACCCGGCATCTCATTCTACACTCGACATTATTAATTCGTTTGGTAGATGACAAGTTGTTAATATATTCTATGTATCGGAGATGATAATTGGACCCAATTAGCTTTATTGATAAATACAACTTTACCAATAAAACATCATTTTTTTAAAAAAAAAAAAATTCCCTTGTTTTTAATGGATGAATGGACCGTCACCCAAGTGGCCCATTGCAAAACTTATAAAAAACATAAATTTAGATTGATAAAAGGATCCATTTCAAAACTAATAAAAAACACAAATTTAGATCGGTAAAAACGACGCTGCAACCTAACTGCTTAATGAAGCAAACGATACTGTAACCGAAGGTTTTTATATACAAGAAGTCAGTGAAGATATTAAAATCATGAATTTGGATATGAACGCTTGGATAAGATTATCTTAATGTTCTCATTGCAAACTGATTTAATAACCCACCCCATATTGAGGCAAGAATTCATATCTTTTTTTAATGGCTATTGCATCTCACAAGGTGACAGAATCTTGTGAAACGGCCCATACAATACAGTCCATCGATTCAAACGAACAATGGCATGGGCGGGAGAGAAAACCAAGAAAAAGGAAGTTAGCGCATGGCTGTGAACATTTTTGTTTCTTAGTTTCCAAAAATGCAGTTTCTTCTTCTTCCTTTCGAATTGCAGCCCGTCTTTCCCTTCTCCTCCGGCAAAACCAATGATAAGGATCTCCCCTCCCTCCATTTCCACGGGCTCTTCTTTTTCACTAGCAAGGTCAAGCCTGTAAGCCATCTCTTTCTTTGGAAAGCTTCTTTCAATGCCATTTCATGACTTCCCTAGTGTTTTGATTGATCAGGGGTGAGAGCAAATGAACTAATGTTTTATGCTCGAACAATTTCACTTGGTTTTAGCTGATCATCATGCGAATCTTTTAAGTTAGGATGATTATGATTTCCTGTTATATTTGATATTCTGATCAGAGGTTGATATAAACTTAACAATACATGTAACTTTCATCTCACTTCATTTGTTTTTGTCTTGTGCTGACAAGCTGATTATAAGGAGAAGCATTTACAATGATTGAATTTTCTTTTCTTTGTGCAACAGAAGTCATTTCGGCATACAATGTGAAGTGAAGATCAGGTCGAGAGCCTGTGCATTACGGCCCAAACGATGGGATTTCGATTGGAAGGGAAATGGGAATTGTGATGTTGTGATAAACAAGAATTCTTTCACACTTGTTATTCCTTGTTTTGCACGACTTCCATCCATAAATCAGAAGCAACCTTCTCTTAGGCAGGTATCAGCCGCTTCAGGCGCTGCTCCTGAGTGCAATAATAGTGAGAATGACCCATCTTCAGACTTCAATGCCAATCATGAAATGGAGTTCGGTCTGATCAACAATCTACTTCCGCTTTTGCATCAATCCGCAAAAGGATTTTCCAATGCGATACAATGCCATAAATTGGTTAGAAATTGTCCAGAGCTTGCGAAGGCATGGGTTGGTGTAGACGTAAATGCATGGCACAAGCCTATTGCATATCAGGTTTGTGGTTCACAACAAATTGCGAAAATTACAGCTTTGTTTACTGAACTTACGATGTATCCATCACCATTCACTGAGGAGATGGAATTACTTTTGGTGGTTAACATTACTTCATCAAAGACTTGAGGATTGACTGGCACTAAAATGTGGAATGTGTGAACTCGTTTTTGGAATGGTTTTGTAGGCTGCTGTGTATGCATTGTTTCAATCAGCAAAAGAAGTGGGAATTAAGCTCTTTGACAGCAATGAAGAAAATCTTAAACCAAATTTCGAAGTGTGAGTTCTGTTTTTTGCTAGAAGTTGTCCTAAAAGCTCCTTAGCTGCAGAATGAACTGATGTTCTGTACAACGGAATGCCACCTTAACCTGCACAGGTGACTGCTTCCCAGGCTAGGCCAGTGCAAGTAACGCACTTTCCATTTCTTGGAATCCTGAAACCTTTCCCGATATGGTTTTCTGGTTTGCAAGATGTGTGTTAATTAACCTGTTACCTTATGGTCGGGAATTGCCCGTCAAGCTTTTCTTGAACCACTGGGATCTCACATATGAATTTTGGGTGGTACTGGAAAAAAATATTCTGTGAGCATAATAACGATCTAGGAATGAATAATATTAAGACAAGGAGGCTGCACTAAGAGTGATACTACTCATTTTAGTTTCTCTCCTGTTCGACATTTGGAGTACAGGCTTTTGTTTCAACTTTTAGTAATCAATTGGTTTTTCTGCTCTCCAACTCAGAATTTCTGACAATGTAGACATACTTCATGAAGACATAGTAATCCAATTGAACACTAGGGATCCAAAATTGGCTGAGTGGTTTGAAGTGGAGCAGCTTCCAGCATTGAAGAGAGATTTTAGTCCATTATTGGAGAGATGGGCTTCAGAGTACGTGAAAAGGTCTGTAGTAACAATCACTTATATAAGAATATGATCACATGATTCAAGACTTCTACATCTCGTTAATTATAAGAACGAGTAAAAATATGGTTGAGCTTCCACAGATGTAGGAACTTACCTTATTCGTGGTTTAGTTTAACAGGGCCCCGAGAGGAGGACTCTTGGCTAAGCACAAAGAAATTCAGTAGTGTAGTAGCGAATATTCTTGCAATCTGCTGCTATCTCACAGCAAATAAGTTGGCGACGGGTGGTTCTTGTCTTTCTTTTACATCCTCGCTTCCAGATACAATACGGCATCTCATGGACACGCTACGCAACCTCGTTTCAATGGACAAATTGCATAGCTTATCATCTGCAGCGGGATTTGAACCTGATTTTCTGGCGCACTTTGGCGAAAAGACAATATTTCATAATGCAAATAAAGATGTGATCTTTTGGCTGAGTTTGGTTCAGAGCAAGCTGATTGCTGCATTTGAAAGAGAGGGCGTTGTGGCAAGCCTGCAAAACAAGGTCTCCCTTTTATGTTTGGAAGCATTCTTCTACATATCTGTTGATTTTCTTCCCAAAAAAAAAAAAAAAAAAAAAAAAAAATCGTTGTATTTCAGTTTTTGTGTAAAAAAATTCTGTTGATTACATCATTTTCAAAGATTTGAGCTGCAAAGGTGAAGACAAAATCCAGGGCGCCACTACAACAAATTTGATCAACTGCAACAAAAACTTTTGTTGCCAATAGCATATAATCGCTGCCATTGCTATCAGTAACAAATTTTTTTGTTGTAGCGTTTGTTGCTGATGCCTTGTCACATTTAGGCAGTAGGAACAAATTAAAGGAAAAAATTCGTTGCTGGTGAAGGTCAAGAAAGAGGATGCAAAGAAAAAGCATTGAATTTTTTTTTTTTTTCTTTATCAATTTTGTCACCGAAGGCTGGCTTTGCTGTAGGGCGTTTCAAAGTTCTTAAAACGAAAATTTTCCATGTGTCTTCATCTTTGATGACGGACATCTGTACCTGAAGTCTTCGGATTGTGAATCATTTCCACCATTGAATTGTTGCTGATGAATCTATTGTAAGTGCGCAATCATCTACCATAAACTCAGAAATGCAAAGAATGAGACGGAATCAAATTTTTGTTGATTACTAAAGTAGATCCTAAGGCCTCTTTCTTGTTTTGAATTTTGGAGAAGAGCCGACCCCACATACAAAAGAGATATTCCGAGTTTGTAGCAGTTACACATGTGAAAATTCCACTACCAAAACTCAGGTGACACTTGAGTCCGCGTGATATGGGAGATGACTCAACATGATCATATTCATGTGATTGTCATGTGCTGACGCTTCTTTGTGGCAACACTTGGATTGAAAATGTGAAAGGTGCTTAATTTCCCTTGTAGAACTTGCAAGCAAAAGTGAATCAAACATTTCAGTACGGCACTTTATATACAGACTTCATTGTGTGTTTTATTATTATTATTATTATTACTGCACGACTCCTTGTTTTTCTGCGGACAAACACAGTTGATTACTTGGAATGATATAGAAAGACATTACTCTAATTTGGCATTGTAGCTTGGCTTTACTGGATTTGTCACAAAGTGTATTCGTCAAATGGATATCCAGCTATATCATCTGAGACCATTTTCCTCCTCTTTTTCCCCCCCTTTTCTTTTCGAACGGTGATGACAGATTGTTGAGAACGATCTAGCCGCTCTCGGCCTTTTTGCATACTTGGGGCGAGAAACAAGGTTGTTCTTATTGAGCGTGGGCATAAAGGATGTGGATGAACCTTTGAAGGATTTTCTCAGGTGGCTTTTCTCATAGCTTGAAGCATAGGATACGCACGTAAATTCACTGGTCTCCTACTTAATACCTTGCTACTATATCAGTCTTGCTTCTTTGGTTGCAGCTATTTGGAGTGTGGCAGCCTTTTCATTTACCCTGAGTTGTCAAGCATATCACTATACCAGCTCTTCTTGGAGGTCGGTCTTGATTTTTCGCTCTTCCTTGTTTTTCCGCAGCCTAGATAAGGCAGGATTTTTGAGTCAATTTGGCAGTGAGCATAGATATTTTTGACTAATTCTCACTGTATTTCTCTGTTCCTCCTATTTGGGAATATGGATGAGAGGAGGGAAAACAATGGGAGTCCAATCGTATGTTTCGGGCGCATACACCCTTTTTTTTGAAATTTTTTTTATAAAACTATTAATATAAGTATATTTAACATTTTCATAAATTTTTACCATTTTTGGAGTATTTTAGATATTTATTTTTGATTTTTGAAAATCAGTGGTATTTTAAGTAATTTTAAATTACCTAAAATGCCACTGATTTTTAGAAATAGAAAATAAATATCTAAAATACTTTAAAAATGATAAAAATTTATACACATAGATTAAAACTATTGCAATTTTTTTTTTTTAAAAAAAAATAAGTGTATGTGTTTGGGAGCATACGATTGGCCTATGAAATAATACGTGTAGAAAAGATACTGGTGGTGACAGTAAATTTTGGCAACGGTGAGAAAAAGAAGGCTTTTTAAACAACAGGAAATATCATATTAATTAAAATGGTTGTAAAGGAGAGGAAATATCGCAAGTCCAATGGAAATGCTTGCATTTTTTTAATCTAAATTTAAATGGTTTATAACTCATCTTTATTATTTTAGACGAAGAGTTGAGTTATATAACTCAAACAAATGCTATTGAAAGTTGATGAGGACAGAATGAGCATGAGACGAGAAGAGAAGTTGGTATAGAAGTGTACTGGGAATGGAAAAAAAAGTATTGGGATTAGGAAAAATTGTATTGAAAATGAAAAAATTAGGCTGTTTCTTTTTTAGAATGAAAAAAGAGCTTTTAGGAAAGGTGAGATTCTATCCTTATCCCATCCCAGCTTTTAGAAGTGATGCGTCAGTTAGATGCCTGTATTTGGATGAGGTTTTCCCAAACTCCGTGACATGTCCTCTAATATAATGATCTTTCTCATAGGTAGTAACTGAAGAAATTGGGTGGCTTCAGTTATATTCCACAGTTCATTATCGGATTAGTCATCAAGAGGAAAAGAGGTCGAAAAAACCACATGCCATTCAAGCAGAGAAAGAGATGATCCTTTCTGCCGTCTTCACTGTCTGTTTCAACGTCTTCTCGAGCTTTGGTCAATTTTGCAAGACAACTCCACAATCTCTAGATGCAAAATTGGTTGCATTTTTGCTTCGGAGGTATGTAATGCGACAACATAGCTGTGTTTTACTAACATGATCGTAGAGACAACATAGCTAATGTTTAGTTTTTTTTTTTTTTTTTTAAACAAAAATTTTAAATTTTTATGTTTCAGTAAAAATCTGCTTAGCATTTGCCTAGAAGATTATTGGGCTGCTTATGACCAATCATGGTAAGTAAGCAGAGTACCTTTATCGTAAAAACATAAACATTTACATGGGAGAGGCTTCTGCTAACTTCATGAAACAGGAAATTGCCAAGGGTCACAGAAATTAGCCTTCCGGAATTATCTTCAGGGAATCAAGACACAGTGAATGTAACTATATCATTTGAAGAAGTAGATGACAAATTCGATGACTTCACAATCACGTGGGCTAAAGAATCAATGCCTGAATCCATGCCTATAGTGAGGAAGGTAATTGATAAGTTTTATTTTTGGACCTGGAAACTGAAATACTTCTCGCCAGAATTTAATCTGCTATTTCCATTTTGGTTTAGACTGTACTATTGTGGATCATGTTCATTTGGCATGCCGAGCATTTCTTATTATGTTGATTTTATACCATTTTAGATGGGGCACATACATATATTGAATTTAGATGAAAATTACTATACTAATAAAGTGAATAATTATAAAAAAAATGGGTTGAATAGATTTATCATTCATGATCAGATGAACTACACAATGCATGGATCGTACTTAATTATTTTCTATATATATATGTGCATCAACACAAGATAAAACTTGCAAAATCGTTGATTAACAATAAGTTTTTATTTTTGAGACGTGCAAGATTATTAGTAAGATCTTTAAATTTCTGTAAATTAAAATTTTAAAAATAATCTCAATTTTTACCTAAATTACCAAAAAACCAATTACATTACAAATACATGTAAGTGATGAAAATTTTTCTTTTTAATTTTCAGAATAATTTTTAAGAATTGAGAATTTTGAAAAAGAAAAAATATAAAAATAAAATAAAATAAACCTATTTGCAAGAAAAAATAATGGATATTACCGTAAAAATAACTGTAGAAGAAAGTGAAGAGCTTAGGAAAAGAAAACGTACGTAAAAAAGTGTATATATATAACTTCTCACAATTTTATTCATTTGCCAATACTCCATGATCGACGGACGCACTCTCGTGTTAGCCGATACGTCTAATTTTTAAAAAATCAAAACTGAAACACTTACATATCCAATATCGAAAATGAATAATACGGATACGATACAACCAATACAAGGGCTTATCAGTCGATAGTTGAATCCACGGACTGGAGAACTAAAGTGATCTCTTACTATTGAGTGCATATATTCCTTTTTTTTGGGGTTTAGTTACCTATCCTATCCACTACTCTTTACAGTCGATAGCTAATATGCCTTTTTAACTTGATCAAAATTTGCGTCCTGAAGCATCATTTCTAATTATGAGTAGTAATTCAGTCTGCTAGTTCAGAGAGGAATGATTCGCTTGTGTTAGAGAATAGTCCCAAGACTGTGGAGACGACAACCCCAAGACGGAGCTTGCTAAAGAAGTCTGGTGACAAGTTAAAATCTGCCAGCTCTGTAAGGATCACCACTTCCACTGTTCGACTGCGTAAACATGCAGATCTGCATCCATTAATGTGCCACATATAATCATTGCTTTTCGTCTGTGATTGAAAGGATATATGGACTGGAACTCAATTGCTCTTCATCGATGTCTCGACTACTTTCATTCTACTCAAAAAGAAAATTTGTGGACGTACACTTACAAAGAGGGAGAGGAAGAAGTTGAGAAGAACATTGGCTGATATTGCTTCGGTTATTCCAATCACAATCCTGATGCTACTTCCTGTGCGTATATGTTTTATCCTCCTGTCATTTTATGTTCTCGAAACAGTCGCTTCTCTGCACCATGGGGTTTTGTGCTTGAATGTCACAGTTTGGGTGGCTAAGAGGACGTTTGGTAACTTGTAAATTTATGAGATTGTGGGAAATGGTGAGAAATGAAAAAGAGAATATTTTGAGAAATGTGTGATTGATGGGAAAGGATAGATGTATAATTGAAATAAATATGTTTGTTATATGTAGTTGGTAAAGAAAATGATTGAAAAATAGGGATAAAAGTGAGAAAAATAGTGTGATTGATAGAGTTATGATTAGTCTTGAAAAACCAAATACCACGGGAAAACAACGGTTCCCATACTCATATGTAACCAAATGTCCCCTACGACAGTTTCTCTAGTATGATTCAGTGTTTTCATCTCTCTACTTGTTACACAACTGATAAATGATGAACAATGACCGGGATCCATCTCCACTTCGTTATAGTTTTAGATGGGCTCGTCAGCATAGCTTGGAAGTTGGAATGGGCACTTTGAAATTCAAAAACAAGAGAAGAAAAACACCAATACTGATAATCCATCAACATGATCCCATCCATTTCAGAAATATTTCTTTATTCCATGTTCTTCATTTTCTTTTGGGACAGGTATCAGCAGTGGGACATGCCGCGATCTTGGCTGCAATCAAGAAGTACACTCCATGCTTGGTAACAGCACATATTTCCATGCTGAATTACTTCCTGTACTAAACTAGTTGGAAGGCTTATATGCAATATGTTGATACATTTTGTACACGTGTGTAGATACCATCTTCATATTCTCCAGAACGGCTGGGTATGATAAAACAGCTGGATCGAACAAAGAAGATGGAAGTCCAATCATGGTGCAGTCTTGGTGCATCCTCTTGGGTACTTTGAAATATACTTCACAGCTTCGTTTTGAAAATGAGACCATGATATTTATCAGTGTTAGAGAAACTTCCACAGAGTAAAAATTATCATCAGGCAAAGATCGTCAAAGGAATAATGTTTCATTTCCGTCACCGTGGAAGGAGAGGAAGGAAAATTTTCTCTCCTCCTTTATTTGGGACATAACTGTCATTGATTTCATGGAATTTCTCTTCCTCTTTTACTTGACAAACCTTTTACACGGAAAATAAATATTTTTCCCACTGAAATCAAGCTAAAGCCTTTCTACACAAGCATAAGGCAAGTTTATCCTTTGCAATGGTCAGCAAATGTGTACCATCAAGAACCAGGTGCAAGTTATAACTGCGTTTTTTATTTTCTCAGTTCAACGAACCAGTTATAACTCGCCTATTCTCCCCTGTCGCTGATTTTTTTCACAACTTTCATCAAGAAGCCACGTGTGGGAACTGCAGACCACAAGATAAACGGGTTGAATTTGTCTGTGGGTGCTGATACAGAGAATGGAAATGATGAACGATTGATAATAGGCAGTAGTAGATTCAGCATACATCTTTACAATCCAATGAGACCAACAGCCAGTAATAACAGGATAGTTTAGAGCAATTCCAATACAACTTCAAGAATGCTTTTGCCAGTATGTATAACAAAAGAGAACCTGCGAAGGTGTATTTCCGCTTTCACATGAAGGTAATTTTGAACTCTATTCACATCTTCATGCCAGGACATCAATGAATTTATGGAGAAGAAATCATCCGTGTATTATATGAGTTGCAGTGGGTGCACTTGTGCCCAATTACGTGAAAGTAGACTTGAGTTTTATCATTGCAGTCATTACAAAGGATCCAAACCTGAAAATTCATTCAGGTATGAGTCATCAGACATTTTAATTACACTGCTGGAAAAATTAATGATAGCATGCAAATAACAATAATAATGATCATAATAATCACAAAGAAAGTGAACCCAGTCAATTCATCAGGCAAGCTACACACGTCGAATGCAGATATTCGAAGAACCAGATATCTAGATGATCTGTAGGTTCAAACAGGCAGAAAAGCGAACTAGCCTGCATGTTGTGCTTGTTATTATCATGACATCTTACTCATCTTGCTTCGAGTGGTTTACAGGAAACAGGATTTGTGCAGCTCCTAAAATTAGATTCCAGGAGGTGCATAGTGCATGTAGAAAACCTCTGGCAATCAAATATAGTATTGCAATGATTAATGTATCATTGGTGAAGTTCCTGTCCCCGCTAATTTTGTTAACGCATATTTTAAAAAACTAAGCTTTGTCAATATTTGCTCATGAAATATTATGCAAACAACAAGTCATGATCGATGGGACTATCAGCTCAACATCGAAATAAAAGAGGAACTTCTAACAAGATAGTAGGGGCATTTTGTTAACAGGGAACAGATTATTAGGCATGTGTTACTGACCCCCAATTAATGGGATGAGTTTAAAATTTTTATCGCTATTTATGAAAATAAAATGAAGGGGAGGATCTTTGGTTTAACGGTTTAGAAGTCACAGATTTGAGGTGTGGAAACAAGGTTGTGTACTATAAACCCACAGTGATCCAGTCCTCTGGACCTCTGCACTTGGTTGCCCTTTTTATTTATGAAAAAAGAATACTAGTTGAGCATATCCTTAATGTTAGAAGTCATGGTGATGCACTTTAAAAATATGAAATGTGTTGAATTTTATTGCTTAAAGCATAGTCTTTAAAGAGGGAACAGTATTTCATCGTTGTGCAGGTTGGCATTCCTGGTGGACTTGGAATCTTAAAGGTCTAAAAGAGTTGCACATGAACATTCATAAAAGAAAACTAAAACAGGATGAGCACCTTCCGGTATTGGTAGTCCTCAGGCATTGCTGTTGCTTGTATCTGAAAAATAGAAGTTTCAGATGATAGCATCATGTAGAGACATCGAGAAGCAAAAACAATTTTAAAAGCAACTAATGACTATTGATCATTGTATAGACGTTGAGTAGCAAATACCATTGAACGAGCAGTTGCGGACAATTGAGAGAATTTACCTCCTCTTCCATTATATTCCAGTGAATAGTCATGTCAATCACCGATTTGTAGCATATAGGACATGAATACCTGTAGGACAGAGATCAGTCAATGTCAAAGAATGCTCATCCCTTTGAGTGATACATGACAACACGTTCAATTTCTTTTTGGGACTTACTGCTGATGTTGCTGCATCTCCTGCAGACATTCAGAATGAATTGTGTGCCCGCATAACATAACGGAAATATCTTTCAATGAATCAAAAAGAAACTGCACCAAAGTAGCACTATTACCCACTTCATAAATCATAAAATATCCTCCTTCAGATGGAATAGAGAAAGTTCATGAGTATAAACCTCATAACAGATAGGGCAATGGTGTCGCATTGAATTCTCCACACATGAGTGATTGTTAAGCAAGTAAACGGAGTAGCAAGATCCTGTGGTGTTTAACAAATTCAGTATCATGCTTCCCAGGAGAAATAGCCGTACAAATAAAATGCAAAACAGCATCACGACAGGCACATAGCCATCACCAGAATATTCCCAGAGTGGAAACCTGTAACCCCCAATCACCATCCATTTTTTTCATGCTAATAGCCAAACACATGTAACTTTCGAGAGAATATCAAGTCTAAAAATTTGCTGAAAGTTCTATATATTCACAATTGACTTCTGTAAAATGGTCTAACCTCTACTTGCATTATAAGACTTTATGAAGATGAAGAGAACATACCGCACTTCTGACAATGAAAGAAGTTATCCCGGCCTCCAACTCTGAATTTTTTTTTTTTTTTTTCCAAAATCAAGTCAGTTCACAATTTTGAATCATAAAGTGGAAGGCGTAATGAAGAGGAAGCCAATGGAATAAAATGACAGGAAATTAGTTCAGCAGAGAAAGCAACTCAGTCAAAACATATCTTCCTTGGTATGCATAATGAGGAACAATCACGAACTTGCAGTTATGCTCCTTTCAAGCCAACTCGAAAGTAACATAATTGCAAATTGGACCACAAACCTTCAACAAATATCATCATTATTAAAATGCTTAATCCCAACAATGCCCAGGGAAATCAAAAGTCATTAGCCTGAAATTAGCCAGAAAGAAATCCATTATTTAACAGTCCCTCTAAGGCCACACATCACGAATATCAGAAGCTTGGTTATATGCAAATGGCATAGGACCCGGGGTTTGAATCTATCTCTAATACCACATCAGAGAGGCTTAATCCTGTGAATGAAACAATCTGCTTAACAATTACAAGCACAAACTTTAGTTTACGTAAATAGAACATGACCATATGACGCTGTGATATTGAAGACAAGTGCATTTACATTGCACATTAAGCCGAAAGAGAGAAATCTACGAGCTCATGTTGCTCACCTGCAAATACCGCATTTGTCGCAGTGAAAATGTTTTTTCTCCATCTATAACAGGATTTATAAAAGAGAAAAAAAAAAATTACACCTTCTGTTAGCAACAAATTCTAAACGTGGGCTAGTGTAGTCGCTATGATCTGAAACTCCAAACAAATACGGGGTAAATGGGAAACGAGCAGAAACTTTCTTACATCATCATCATAGAATTTGCAAATTTCACAGAAATATTCTCCCATATTAACACCGCAGTTTGCACACACTTTTGCTGCCTTTCCACGAGGGTAAAAAAAGAAGAAAAAGCAAAGAATATCATCCTCGAATTCGCATACATCAAGAACAAAATGGGAAACAGAACAAATACAAAGACACTCACTTCCTGCTCCGTATCGCAAACCAAGCAAATCACCTAAAACGCGACAATCCAAGTACTTGAAATGTTAACCAGAATTCGAAAAGAAAAAGCAAAAATGTGTAGGTTATTTTGCTTACTCGGCGAACATCATGGCGACAGAGCTCATGTGGATCGCGGCAATTGTTAGGCGTGTTCTAGATCAGTCATAAAAAAAAATCAACAAAGATCCTGGTGAAGAACAACACTAGTAAGCTGCAGAAAGAAAAGGAACGGTGACAGCGGTGGTTCCAGTACCATTGCCTCGTTGTGACAGTGGCGGCATGGGAAAACCTCATTGCAGCAAGGAGCTCGAATCTTGCATCTTCTTCTGTAATGCTCGCAACTGAACAAACCCATATTTCAGACATCCCAAAGATTGAACAGAAGGAAAACAGATCCAAGAACGATCAAAAGGGAAAAAAAACGATAAACAACGAAAAAGCATGTTCTGTTTTCCATTTTCTGTTACTCTGGCCAATACCCGTATTCCATCTTCCCAAAATGGGAACGCTGATTGGCAGATTCTTCTCCCATTGATGCGTTCGAAGAGAGAGGGGCCCCCCCAAACGCAGAGCAGACGGAGAACGGAAACGGATGGTGATTAGTGCAAGGCAAGTCGCGGAGCTACAAAACTACCCAAAGTGCGAGAGGATCTGATACCCACTGCGCGCGTGAATTTGGGAAGTAATAGTTGGATACGCCGCAGATGCATGGGTCTTTTTGATTTCGCAGAATGCAACCCATTGCACGGAAGGTTGCAGTGAGTTGCATTGGACCGAAGAGGTCACGAGTCATGACTCGATCCTAGCCATTGGTTGGAGATAATGAGCGACTGCCGCTGCCTGGCGCAGACAGATTTTGGGAAGAGCAGCAATCAGAACAGTCGCAATCGTCCAGTAGAATACTTGGTGCCGTTCCATAAATAATAATAATAATAATATAAAATTTCATAGAAAAAGAGGGTA
>JAXCLR010000105.1:3419955-3444876 GCA_035584095.1 Annona squamosa
CAGTCTTGTATTTTCATGTTCAGATTTTGAAACTCTATTCCTTGTGTGTTTGTCTAAAATCCAATCCGTTCATCATCATAAATAATAATAATAATAATATAAAATTTCATAGAAAAAGAGGGTACAGTCTTGTATTTTCATGTTCAGATTTTGAAACTCTATTCCTTGTGTGTTTGTCTAAAATCCAATCCGTTCATCATCTTGAAAAATTTTTACTTGACAATTTTTACTTATTATCAATTAAAGAAAAAAAAATGACATAAGGTTAAACACACTTAGATTTTCAGCCTACGGGTATTATTATGAGTGTATTTGATAATGAATAAAACTTTTGATGAAAAGTTTTGAAAAGTAAAATGTGTTAAATAATGTGATATGATAAGGGTAATGATTAGTAGTAAAGAAGAGAAAGTTAAAATAGATAAGTTAGTTGTGTGGATAATTATGTAGAAATGATTGAAAAGTAAGATAATTATATAGAAAAATATGAAAAGATAATTATATAGAAAAATATGAAAAAATAATTAAAAAATATAATAGTTGTGAAGGATGATAAATTTTAAATTAAAGGGTGTGTTTGTTATGAAGGAAAAATTATCAAGTTAAAACTTTTCAATCTAAAACTTTTCACTCTCTACAACTATTTTATTTTTAATTATTTTTTACATTTTTCTATATAATTATGTTACTATTCAATCATTTCTACACAGCTGCCAACACAACTAACCTATCTATTTCAACTTTATCCTGTTTATTCCTTATTATTATCCCTGTTATATCACATTATTTGACCACTTCTACTCTTTGTAATTTTTCATCGAAAATTTTAAGGATTCCTAGACACACTCAGTAAGTTTTAACTTTGAAATTTTTTTATAATGACCACATACACCCCTTATGAGCAGTTGAAAAACGTGCGCCGGTACAATTCCCCAAGTTGACGTAACCAAACGTGCCAGAGAGCAAACGGAAAGAAAGACAGAAAGAGAAGGGGCGGCGGCCGCCATTTCAGCCAACGGAACGGGAGGATTCTATTACAATATTGGATACGTTGATTCCATCAAATAAAATATATTTATATATATTGGGTACGTTGAAACCGGACCCCGATCCTATGCCCCCGTGCGTATGCTCTTGATCGTATGTACTTATTTTTTTTATTTTTTCTGAAAATATTTTTACAATATTGTTAATTTATGTGTATTTAATATGTATATAAATTTTTAACATTTTTAAAGTACTTTAAATATTTATTTTTTAATTTTAAAAATCAATAGTATTTTAGATACACTGATTTTCAAAAATAAAAAATAAATATCTAAAATATTTTTAAAATGATAAAAATTTATAAAGATATTAAATATACTTACATTAACAGTTTTATAACGATAGCCTTCCGTTGAGATCCATGCAGCGGCAAAATCTATACAACCATTTTTTAAAACGGAGGAATTTTCCGGGCCCTGTGATTTAAGAGAGTATACGGCATGAACGATGACAATAAATTTGAATCAAATCAGTCTTCCATTGAGACTGTTGTAGTATTTGCGAACAGATGGACGGGTTGGATCTTACTTGTATGTCAGGATTAGGGCAGTAAATTCAATTAGAGTGTTTCATGGAATGTGTGGAGCATCCGCGATTGGGATTGCTGATGAATGGGGATTCCATATCATCCTCTGCCCATCAATTTTCCGGATTTTCAGTTACGAAAAACGACGTGACGGGCGATTTAGTCCTGATCCATGCCGTTGGATATGTCAAAGCATAGAGCGCATGATTCCGCATAGAAAGATGTCAAACTTACTGGAGTTGTGATGCAGTTAAAACCCTTTTTTTATATTTTGTTTTAAAATTTTTTTATACAACTAAAAACACCACTAATTTTAAAAAAATCTTCAAAAATAATAACAATTGATATATATATATATACATATGTTAAATAAACCTACATTAATAGTTGTATAAAAAAATTTCTGAAAAAAATTAAAAATAAGTGAAATATACCCTAGTCACACTTCTTCAATCTCATATCGTTCTTTGCATCTATTTATAAGTGCTGCTGGATGCATAGATGCAATCCTGCCTTTACTGATAATAAAATCAAAATGTTAACACTTAGATCTCTAGCTGGTTGAAATCATTATGTACGTGTGTATGGGATCCAGAGTTTAAAATTGGCATGGGACATTAGCCTTTACACATAACCCCAAAAAATTGTAATGTTACATCAATCTTAGCTCTGAACTTATTTATAAAACCTTAACTATCCCAATTCATTTAATCTAAACAAATCAGGTTAAAATTTACTAATGAGTTGGTAAAATAGTTTGAAAAAGGTTGAATAATAAAAATTAAAATCTAATCATAAACAATTAACAAACGCTTCTAGTGGTGATTTACTTTAATTTAAAAGATTAATTTTCATTATTAGTTTTAATAGAAATATTAATTTCGTTGTCTATAATTATGCATAAAGTGTGCAATAAACATGAATAAAAATATTAACTCACTTATAATTGTGAGTAGATTTATGAGCGATGAGTTAAGTTAGATCATCAGATTAATTAATGGGTTTTCTAAATTTAACCCATAACTACTTCATATATTTAAACGTAAATGGATTAAACCAGTTTGAAGATTGAAAATTAACCTTAATCTACCACAAACAAAGTTAGGTCGGCCGGGTCATTAGTTGACCATAACTAAATTACACACTTGTGATATGCTTAAGAAGTGATAAAACTTTTAAATAAAAAATTTTCAGTGTAAAAATTTTCAAATGATAGAAAATAATGGAGAATGTTTCAATGCAATATTTTTAAAAATTTTAATTTAAAACTCTTAATCTAAGTATATTTAATCTATAAATTAAGTTTTATCATATTTGAAAATGTATATATATTCAATTTTTTTAAAATTAGGGGGTTTTATTACTTTTTAAATGACTAAAATGCCCTTATTTTCAAAAATAAAAATATATACAATTTTTCAAAAAATATTAAAAATAGAATTTTTAGTAGGATGTATTGAAATTTTAATGCATCAGGTTGCATTGAAACAAAACTCAAAAATAATGTGATATGTAAAAGAAATGATAGAGAGTGAAGACAATGAAGTTAAAAGAAATATGTTATAAGTAGTTATTTAAAAATAATTGAAAAATAAAATAATTGTATAGGAAGATGTAGAGAAATAATTAAAAAATAAAATAATTATGAAGATTGAGAAGTTTAAAGGGACATTTGGCATTTGACACGTATGGTATGGCATAGAATCATATTTATTAGCGCATGATTTTACAACCCAACAATCTTATTTTTCTATTATTATTTTTATATTCTAATTATTTTTTCAACAACTCTATATATTCCAACTTTACTATATTAATAATACAATTTCTAAAATATTTTATTTTTTACTACCATCCTGTATCACAATTATTCTTATTTCAAAATTACAAAGGTGCCTTAAGTTTGAGAAATTTTACATATAGCGAAACATACCAAACACCAATCACGCCCCCTAGTTGGAAGACGTAGGGTTTGAGCCGATGGAAGGGTCGGAGGTTTCTTAAGAAGTTTGATGGAGGTCGGCGTTTCGCTAGTGTTCGGTGAAGAGAAGCGCATGGAACAGAGTATGCTACGGGAGCTCTTTAGCACCAGTCGCCGCTTCTCTTCTTCCCAATCTTGTTCATGCAGCAACATCATTGGGCCGTTGAAACTGGGTTGTGTACAAGGAGGAGATTCACGCAAGAAGACGTGATCGATTTCTCCAAACTCGCCCATGACTCGAATCCCATCCACCTCAGTCCACATTCCGCCGAGGACGCAGATTTCCATGCTCGGCCCCTCGTCCATGGTTTGCCCGTCGCAGCCCTCTTCCCTAGCATCGTCGCTTCTCGTTTCGTAAGATTTAGCTTCCGTTTGCTTCGTCTTGTACTTCCCCTGCGGTTATTCATGGCAGAAGCCAAGTCATCAATCAAAACCCATGTGGAAAAGATCTTGATTTGTTGGACTAACTGACCTCGCTTTCCACATTGAACTTAACTAATGCAGAGAAGCGCCACACCCACACGCCCCAGAATTTTAAGCTGGAAATTCAACCGAAATTGGACGACTATGAATGTCGAGACGAGATTGGGAATTCTCTTGTTTAGGAGGTAACTGGGTTGTAGTTATTTACAAGGTGTTTCTTGCCCTTAAAGGCGAATTTTTTCTGACCTTGTGCCAACAAAATAAAAATTTATTTATGAGCTAACAGATTTAAAGCAAAATATTTCCTACCTATCTTTTATCTATTTGATTACTTGATACTTACATTTTTCAAATACATGTGTAACCTGGACCTGTGTATGTTTCTTAGATCCTGCAGTCTAAATCACCAGTTTATGTGAGTGAGGAGGTTGTGGCTGCAGTAGAGCCTACGAATTTGAGAGAAAACAAGAAAAAAAAAATTACATGAATTCATTTTTTTATTTCAAACTGATAACTTTTATTTGCTTATTTACTTTCTACATGTTGAAAGGGAATCCGCATTTGACGTATTATGTTTACAATAGCAGAGCAAGATTCTCCACAAGGTGCTTTAAGAATGGGAACTTGTCATCAATGGTGAAGCTATTGCCTTGTTGCCAAATTTAGCGATATGCTAATGGAAATCCACAAAGCGAGAATTAGTGGTTTTGCCACTGAATGTGATTAGACAATAATTAGTTTTATGTTCCTTTCTTGTCTTTATAAATTACGCAAAATTTCAGCCGGCACAAGAACCTCTTTCAAGACATCCCAAACCTGTACTTGGATACTTGGAGATGGGGAAGAAAACGAAGATGTAGATTATGTCAGAAAATTAAAATGGATAATGCCGCTCATAAATCAATTTTAACGATTAGAAATAGGGGCCATGAAAAGGAAATAATAGTAGTCATGATAATTGTGGTAGGCATATATCGCAGATGGGGATTTTTTTGTTGAAATAAGTTAGATTCATTTCCATTCCCATTTCCACCCATTGCTTGTGATACGCCGCTAATATCTGGATATCTCATCAATCTACGACATGGATAATATAAAGCGGGCCTATTTATCTGAGGTTTATATGCCGAGTAGCCATTACAGTATTCAACGGATTGAGAGATTATAAGGTAATTTGGGAATATGTTTGCATAATAACCATTTGTAAAAATTTTAAAATTTTTTATACAACTGTTAATCTAAATATATTTAACATGTGTATTGATTTACATCATTTTTAAAATTTTATAATTTTTTGGATTTTAAAAAATTAGTCACATTTTTAGAAATTTAAAATGACTAAAATGTCATTGATTTTTAAAAATCCAAAAAATACTTAAAAATCTCCAAAAATAGAAAAATTAATGTACAAAATACATTTAAACTAATCCTCTTATTAAAAAAATAAAATATGAACTTAATACATTTGGGTGCATCGAGCCTAAGTACACTTGAGTGCAACAAATCATATTGCATTAATGCCCTTCTTTTTGTTCCATCTTCAACGAGTTGTGGGCCCTGGACCTATGTAATTGTATAATATTATATCTTATTTTATATTATAATTACACTTAACATCCCATGCAGGAGACAACAACAAACGCTAGCTCTGGGCCCAGAACATATTAAGAGGTGTAATATAGGCATATTGCATGGGACATAGTAGATTGCCCATTGCTACCCACATAAATGGGCCCACATCAATAATAGTCCTTTCCTTGTGGAAATCATTATTTTGATTGGCCATTAACATGTAGGGCTCGTCATTTTGCACTCCATCCTGATCAAACGATCTAGTGCATTTGCTACAATGGCCATTAATTTCATTCTCCACTGCATACCTTGGACAGACTATGAATGACACAGGTTGTACTAGGCTACCAGCTGGATCAACCAAACCACTGAAATTAACATGGACATTAATTTAGGATTGTCATCAATCATTTAAGAAAATACTAAGCGTCAAAATAATAATCATGAGAGGAAGATTAATAATTGGCAAACTTTTAAATTAATGTCCGGATGGTCATTTTCATCTCCTTCTATAACAGTTGCAATGGCTGTCTAACACAATGGTGGTGGAGTAAGGACCATTCGATAGAGAGGGCAAACTAAGATGAAAGTGTGCATAATATTATTTGAGGAGTAAATATATAAGAAAAAATAATATTTTAAATTTTATAGAGTTCTTTTTGAATTTAGCTGCAGGTGGCTCCTCCTACCTTTATCATGATTAGTTATTTTCTACGGTGGTTGGTCTGTTTGATTGCATTTAGTAATTGTTTGGGGAAATTTGGGATGATGGAGGGAAAAATTGCGAGATTTCTTATTGTCTATTAATACTTTAATTTTTTTGTTGTTATATTTTTAATTATTATTTTTATACTTTTAATATATAAATTTCGTTATTTTATTTTATTCTCTATATTTTTATAAGTATTTATATCTTTTTCACTTCAATCGGTCCTCTTTCTTTTCTTTTTTCATATCTTGTTTTTCTTTATCATTTTTATCACCCTTTCCCATTTTCCCTTTATTCCCATTTCCCCTTTCCATCCCCTTTCCATCCAACTCTTGAAGGTAAATTTAGATCTCGGCAAGCCAATAGAAAGAGTTCGGCTTTTTCCCTCCATCCAAGTCCAACGCACGGGATACTCACAAATTTATTTATTAAAAAAAGAGGGGTAAAAAACTACCGTCGCGGAAGAGTCGGCTTCGCAGCTGTTGCTCGAGCCAAACATGTCATTGCCACGAAAGTTGTCAGATTCTGAATGAAAAGCCTAATATATTCATCCCTAAAAAAAAAAAAAAAATTCCAATTAAAATATTCAAATATCTTGTTTTCGATAATAATTACCTTATTTTTTCCATCTAGAATAAAATTTCTTATTTCTCAAGAAATAAAAATATTTTTTCCTTTTCAATATGATTCTTCATTTGATCTCTTCGTCGAAATCTCTGCATATCTTATAGAGGAACACATGCGTACGCTGAATAAGAGAAATCTGAGAAACCGAAGAAAGGAAATGCCTGCAATAAACAGCCATATGGCATATGAGACGGACGGACCCGATTGGTATTCTCTGCCACGTGGACATTGATTCTTTACAAGTGTCCACTTCTTTTCGCGCTCCGCCCACTCTACTATGATTTTGTCCACGTAGATGTTTCCGATGCGAATCCAACATCACATGCA
Source organism: Annona squamosa (assembly GCA_035584095.1). Classification (NCBI taxonomy): domain Eukaryota; kingdom Viridiplantae; phylum Streptophyta; class Magnoliopsida; order Magnoliales; family Annonaceae; genus Annona; species Annona squamosa. Next base: position 3,427,168 of record JAXCLR010000105.1, read on the forward strand.
ATTCACAATGGCGCGCAGCGCGCGTGGATCTCATATCCTAGTCTTTGCAGAATGCGTACCTCCTAATCTTTTTCTGAAAAAGAGTATCATGCTTATCCGGTCTTGGACGTGGATTGCCTGTGACCAGGGTTTCCTCTCTTACATGACTAATTATGCAGCGCCGTGAAACAACGCGATTCGGACAAGTCGCATATAAAATTTTGAATTAATTATTTATCTTAAATTTTATTAACCAAATAATTATTAAATACCCATATACATCTAAATTAAATATATTGTACATAACAGTTGGGTATGTTTGAATAGTTTTATAATACTAATCTGACTAATAATCCAAGTTATTCTTTGCATTCATGAATATATTTGGGATGCGATGTGAGGGATGACAGCTGGGTTACATGTAACACGATCCGCGTCCTCCGGTCATCAGATATCTCTGCAGCTTTAAACAAGTAAGAATGACAATGATAATTATCGATCTGTGAGAAATTTTATTTGCCGACTTAACCTCTTAATCGCAATCAAATTCTAATCAAACCTAACCATCGTCAGAAATAAATAAAATGTCGCATCCTATAAACGGGGGTTCGATGTTAACAAGCGTGCTCAACGCCTACAAAAGCGTGGGCAGATAAAGGGAGCGCCAAAGAATATTCACGCGCGCGACTCGAATCGTAAGACCTATAAATTCATTCCTCTTTCCTCTACATTCCCTCGCTGCCCGTCGTTTCTCCTCCCACGCGTGCTCTCTCTCTCTCTCTTTCTCCCTCTGACCCTTTTCTTCTGTTTGGGAAACAACGTTGAAAATTCACCAAACTCCAGAAAATGGGCTGCAACGGTTCCAAGCTCGACGTCGCCAACGGTAATACCAAGACCACCGGATACAGCCTCCTTCGCCGACGGAAGTCCGACGTCAGCCGCGCCAAGGCGTCCGCCGCCGCCGCCGAGACTGACGTTAGTACGGTGAAGAATCCGGAAGCGCAGAAACCCAGCGCCGGGAGCGGGGACGAGAAGAGCGCCGCGGTGGCGGAGGTGAAGGAGATAACGGTAAATGGGGAGAAGGAGAAGGAGAAGGAGGAGGAGGAAGAGAAGGGTGGGAAGCAGGTGAAGGGTGAATCTCCGGCTGAGGCGGAGAAGGAGAATACTGAGGCCGCCGGTGGAGAGGCAAACCAGTCCTCCTCGCCCAACGATGGAAGGGTGGTTGCGAACGGTGTAGACTGGAAGGAGGCTGGCGAAGCCGCAAAGACGGACGGTGAGGATGACAAGGTTGTGATTGGAGTAGCCGATGTTGGAGAAAATGGAGAGAAACCGTCAGGAGAAGGTATAAAACTTTATGCTCTACCATCTCTTTTTTTTTTTTTTTTTTCCCGAGATATATCTTTAATATTTTTTTCTAAGGACAATTATCACATGAAACAGATATCCTGAAATCTGTTCATTTTTTCTAAATGATAACTTGTTAGACCCGATCCCGTTGCAATATTCGTCCCTATGCATTCATTCATGAGCCGAAATTCACATGTATTCAAAACTTATATGTGCGATTTTTTGGTTTTCAAAATTTATCACCTATATTTCCACTTTAAATTGGTTTTGAAATTTTAGTAAATGCGAGTTTTCAATCGAAGTGAATTTTTTAATCTATATTAAATACTTATGAATGAATAGTTTAACGACTGATATTAGATGAGGACGAGGAAATATTTTATTTAAAATTATTTTTCTCAGTCTACTTATTTTTAGTTTTCACTTTTCCACCAACTTTTCTGATTTTAATATAACTTTTCAAATTCTAATACACAACAATAAATTTTCACATTTCCACACAACTTTTCTGATTTTAATATACCTTTTCAAATTCTACCACACAACAATAAATTTTCACTTCATTTTCTTTCCCGTTATACATTCAATCCTAACAATGAACAGGCCTTACATAAAAAAAAAAAGAACAGGCCTCAGTTACAATGATATTCAATAAATAAATAGACAACCATGATCATAATCCTTTAAAATGACGTCATCAATTAAGTAAATAAAAATAAACTAAATAAAATTGTAATAAACCTTCACGTAAATCACCCCTCTATTTCACTAAAACATTAATTCTCTGAAATGCGAGTCGATCAAGACAAAACAAAAAAAAGCCTTACTTTTTTTGAGAAAAAAATCGATAATTAATTTTTATTTGGTGACGATGCATGCAGATTTAAAAGAGCCAATCTTGGTGGAACCAACAACATTACTGGAACGTGTGATAGCAAGCAAAGAAAGAGCAGATGCTGAGGAACACGCAGCGGTAATTTTCATTAATTTCCTTTCTTCTAATTAGCAGAAGGAACATTTTCATTAAGTAAACTACCAAAATATCAACGACTGTACCAAATCTTATGCAAGCATTAATAGCCACGTTGGATCATTGCTTAGCATTACCCATTTATTATTACCAAATATCAATGCACACATTACCCATTTATTATTATTATTATTATTATTTTGTTTTTTGCATGTACAGGTTGCATCTCATCCCATATATATATATTTATTTATTTATTTTTAATACTTTAACTAAAAATTTAATGCTTCAGTCCATTAAAAGGCTTTTTTTTTTAAATTTTAAAAATATTTAAAAATGATATTAAAAATATTACGCAGACTCACGTTTTCATGGGAAAAAAAAAAAGGAGTAATGCCACATATCTAAGCAAGACGTTACGGCACATTCATGCAGAGGATGTGAGATGAAAAAGCATTGTATGTTGGCAATAACAAAAAGTTGTATAGGATGAAAACTTAGCTTTCATGAAGGATTGAGCTCCATATAAAGTTATAATTGTACATGTGAATTATATACATCATGATGCATTTTATGTTAAAATACAACATTTATTTATTTATTTATTTTAATTAATTTTTTTCCTAAACATGTTTTTCTAAGTGTATTTAATCTATATGCTAAATTTTGCAATTTTAGAACACTTTTACATATTTTTATTTTTAATAATCAAGTTATTTATGAAGTATAAAATGACTTAAACGCCCCTAAAATTGTTGTTTTTTAAACATAAAAAAATAAATATATAAAAGTATTCTAAAATAATAAAACTTAGCATATAAGTTAATAACACTTAGGAATAAACATTGTATTTCAATATAAAATATATCATGATATATTTAATCAGATGAGTGATCCTATTAGTCCGGGTTAAGTAAATACCCCACTTATCCCACCTTAAAAAAACTATTTACAACAATTTTTTAAACTTTTTTCTTTATGCACTTGTTTATCTAAGTGTATTTAACATATACACCAAGTTTTACCATTTTTTAAATATATTTATCTACTTTTTAAAAAATTTTAAACATCTATGTGTATATATATATTTAAAATATCATTATTTTTAAAATCTAAAAAAAATATATACACATATCCAAAAATGGTAAAACTTGATTTATATATTAAATACACCTAGATAAATAAGTGTATGAAAAAAATTATTTTAAATAAGATTTTTGAGGTGAGCTAAGTGATATATTTATTTAGTCTGGGCTAATAGGATCATTTTTCATATAATCAGGCTCCTTGTGACACTACACTGGTTTGCAAATGCCTAATGGATGATGAACGAATAGTATTAACTTGTGTGCTTTTTTCTATGTGAAGGAAAAGCAAGCGACAGCAGAAGCATCTACGAAGTTGCCGTGAAGGATTCAAAACATATATTCACGGAGACTGCGCGACCGAGTTCAGTTTACAATTTCATTAAAAAAAGATATAGGATTGTTTGTTAAATGAATTTCTTTCATCTGGATTGCATGATGGCCAAATTTATGTTTTATATTATTTAGCAAAGAGATTCATAACGAAGTTCATAGATTGTACCCATTCCATATGATTATTCGTAAGTTTTTTTTTTAAAAAAAAAAATTTGCATTTATTTCAACATAAAAAATATTTAAGTACGCTGACAATTTAAAACCTATTTTATTCTTGGCAACAAATTTTGGAGCATTCCACATCTATGCCACTGCCACCTCAGTTAATCTTCTTCCTAATTGCTTACATTAATTTTCGTTAACCATTCCATCTGTGTTGTTTTTATTTCTCTTATGTATCATATATATATTTGCATATAATAGAAAATACAAGAAACATACTCTAAAGGTAAAGATTTCAAACTTTTTAAAATAGTCTTGGCATTAAATAGAAAAGTTCCGCCTTTCAAAATATGGAAGTTTCATAAGTATATAATTTTGGTTCTAATCACAATTTTCTCAGATTTTCTCTTCCGCAGACACCCTTGAATTGAAAGAAATGAGAAACATTATGGTTTGATTACTATTACTTAACTTATTTCATAAAAAAATTCTAACTCGTCGATAACCGTCAATAGTTGCACAGCCCAGTGGCTTGACATAAATTTAGAGCATTCCATGTTGACGCCACTGCCACCTCAGTTAATCTTCATACTAATTACTTAAATTAATTGTCGTTAACCATTCTATCCGTGTCACTTTTATTTTTCTGCTTCTCTTATATATCATATATATATTTTTATAATAGAATAATACAAGAAAATATTCTGAAAATAAAGTTTTAAATTTTTTTTTTTAGTATAGTCCTTGCATTAAATAGGCAAAATTTGGATGTACTTGAAAGAAATTAGAAGCATTTCTGATTTAATTAGCTAATACGTGTAACTTGTTTCATAAAAAAATTATTGTAACCTCACAATTTTCAAACACTGTATATGATGTTTTGATCAAGTCAAATTATTTGTTACATTTAAAAATAAATAAATTTAAAAGGTACTTTAATTGAAACGGATAGAAATATATGATGACACTGTCCTTATATATATATATATATATGGATTTAAGCAGTGATCTTTCATTCAAACAAAAATAGGGGAATCTCTACATAATATGTCCGTCACCCAAGTATATACCATTTAGGGGAAGTTCCTTGCCACTTTTCAACCCCAATTTTCCGAAAAAAAAAAAAGAAAAAGAAAAAAGAGAGAGAGGATATGGAAACGGCAAAAGAATATGCAGCATGCTTTTGTGTTCAAGCAATGACTCAGTACAGTTGCAGCAGCTTTTTTCTTTTTCTTTTTCTTTTTCTTTTTTTTTTTAATAAATGTTTTGTGGGAAGCAATCAGATTCTTCACGAAGAAACCAAACCTTATTTCATAATAAAACTCTTATAATTATTACATTATTACAGCATGTTTTCATTATAATTTTGACAAATCTCTCACTAGACCGTTAAAATTTCGAATTAGTTTTGCTGAAAGTCTTTTTATTTATAAATTCATTAGAAATAAACTTCCAAAGATCTCAAATCAAGTAAACTTAGGAAAACTATAACTAGATATATAAACTTCATATTTACGAAAAATATATTAGTTGCTAAGTTAAGAAGTTTACACATAGCTCCGTTGTTAAAAGTTCTGGCTTATAATTTTTATCCAGGCGATGACAATTTTATAATTTCTTAACTCACACATTTTATAATTTTCTCAACTCACGCACATTGACAAATTTGTTGTACTTTTACTGCGTTTAAAATTTTTAAATACGCTTTGATGTTTAAATATAATGTTTATTTTTCCGACTACTCGAATATTATGTGCATCGCCAATTAGAGTTGTTGTTGCTGTTATTGTTATTATTATAAGAGTAATAATTGTTATTATTATTATTATTATTAAATTATATTATGGTTATAATTGAGATAAATCGAGAGTTGCATTGGAGGAACTCATAAAAATCATAAAAAATATCTTTATATATTAGATTCTAGTAGCAATCTTGATGGATTTAATTTTAATAACATAGATTATCTTAGAAATTTGATAATAAAATTTACAATAATTGAACTAATATGTAGAGGATCAAGTTCCATATATGGCTAAAAATTTAAAATACAATTAAATGCAAATACTTATAATCATATATATCTTGGGCGGTCTTATCTAACAAAAATACAATCTTTTAAAATTTTAGTATTTGAACTTTTTAACTTTTAGAATTTATATTTAGCTAAATAATTTTGGCACATGATCATTTGCATTCGGTTGATTGGGCCCAAAACATATATTTCTATTTTTTTGAAATTTTTTATACAACTGTTTATATAGATATGTTTTAAATCATTTTAAATGACTGAAATACTTTTATTTTAAAATACAAAATAAATATATAGATTTTCAAGAATTATAAAGCTTGATTTATAGATTAAATATACCTACGTTAATATATGTAAAAAAGTTCAAAAAAAAAATGTTTTTGGTCCGGTCGTAAATGATCATGCCCCAATAACTTCTTAGTTCTAAAAATTCCTTTCACTTAAATCGAGCCCTAACTCCACGAGTTTTTTCCGTAAAAAACAAGATATGCGAAAAAGAAAAAGAATGCAATGGAGACTACGGCCAAGGCCAGAAGTCACAGATATTGGAGTCCTGACACAGATGAAGCAGCAGAAAATACTCTAATTCAAATTAGCGAGGAAACTCTAGATCCCCAAGCAGTGAGAAAATTGAGAAAGTAGTGTGTCGCTGAGAGGAAAAAAAAGAAAAAAATGCTGGGAAGGAGCAGAATAAAGCGATTGATGTTGGAGAAGAGAAGCCAGCAATCTGTGCCCTCCTGCACTTACAGCCGAAGTTGAGTGGAGAAGCTAAAGATGGAAGATATATTTTTTTTTTCCCCTCTATTTTTATAAAAAGAGGGGTTTTTGCCTGTACCTTTTAAGTATGCGTATTTGCATTTTAAACTTAGAAGTTTACATATTTGCTTTTTAAACTCTATAATTTTGAATCTATTATTTCTTGGACCTACTATTTCACAATGTTAAAAAACCCAAGTAACGTCCATTTATGTGAAGCAAAAATACTAAATGCCCTTAAACAAATGTCTCACTTAGCTTGCATAAAAAACTTGTTTAAAATATTTTTTTGTACACTTATTTATTTAAGTATATTTAACATATAAATTAAATTTTACCTTTTTGAATATGCGTATATATTTTTTAAAGATTTTTAAACATCTATGTATATATATATATATATATTTAAAATACTCTTTTATTTAAAAATCACAACAAATATATACTCATACCCAAAAATAATAAAATTTAGTTTATATATTAACTACACTTAGATAAATAAGTAAAAGAAGAAAAATAAAAATATATTTTAAATAATTTTTTTTATATAAACTAAGCGAGACATTAGCTTAAAGACAGTTTAGTATTTTCACCTCACATAAATAGACGTTACTTGAGTTTTTTAATGTGTGAAATAATAAGGTCTAAAAAATAATAGATTCAAAGGTATAAGGTTTAAAAAACAAACATGCAAACTTAAAATTTTAAAATGCAAATATGTAAATTAGAGGGTAAAAATGCCCTAAAAAAGGATGGAAGACACTTGAATATGAGTCAAACCGTGGAAAGAAATACAATCCACAGCACTGGGCAAAAGATTTCAGTATGGAACATGGAGAATCAAGCAAACAAATCCTTGCAGTCGAAGTTACTTCCGGAAATCATATTGCTTATAGAAATTATCAGAAGCCGGAAGTTCTTCCAAAGACGATAAGAATAGAGGAACTGAACTCTGTGTACGGACAGCCTCAATCCAATCCAGTGCCGTCTGCTCATTCCTGGAAAGAGCGTAGAAAAACTAGAAGATGGAATCGATGTTGCTGTCTATGGAAAAGAGTTCTCTATGGTCTTGAAGTTCGGGGCAAGTCTCCTGCGTTTATCAAAACATGGAAGGGATTTTTCGAAGAGCACTGCTTGCAAGTCGACGACACACTGACTGCATAGAGGCTGCCTATTTTGATGATTATCCGCAGGAAACTCCAGCTAATGGGGTGCATTAATTTAAAAGCGGGGCGGCCTCATTGTTGTTGTAGTTTTTTGAGGTAAGACTATCATTGCCTAGGAATTAATTGGTGAGTTGTTGCTGACTAGAACCATCTCTATTTATTTTATTCTCTTTTTTTTATATATATAAAGGGGGGAGTAGATCATTGTTGGTTAATAATACTAAGCTGGTTGCGATGATGTGAAAATTCTTATTAGATAAATTCGTGAAAAGAGTAAAATGGACAATGAAATTTTTCTATTGGGCATGAGTTCAAAGATATTCTGTATCTTGCTGCGCACCATCTTTGGAGAGAATAAAAAATAAAATAAAAAAAACTATTTTGCTCTGGTGTGATTGAGATCTGGAGTAATTGGAATGATCATTATCCATTTTCGGCTAGCTTTAAGAAACATCTCTGCTTATCTGATTCATTCACACTCAAGGATTTTCTGATGCTTTTTTGCCATTTAAAATAACAACCGAACAAATGTAGATTTCCGCGTACCATTTCATTTGGATGGCGACAATAAGGATGATCAGATATAACATGTTCCAGCCGAAAATGAAAACCATGATTTCAACATTCCAGATTCAATTAATGCACCTCACATGTACAGAGGATGAATAATCACAAATTGGTAGTTTTTCAGAGCAACCGGCAGCCAAATTAAATTTAAAAAAAAAAAAAAAAAAAACCAAAAACAAAAAAAAAGTGCCTTGATAAGGAAAAACAATCAACAGATAACAGAATAAACACATCTTAACCTTCTTTCGTCATCTTATGATACAAAGCTCATCATTTAACTAAAAAAAGCTCAGCCTCACTGTTCGCTATAATCGTGTTTCTGATCCCTTTTTTTTTCTTTCTTCCTTTCCTGCTTTGCCTCATGTTGCTACACACAAATAATGGAAGAACGTGCAGGCTACACTTAAGGCACGGAGGTTGATTATTGCAAAAGAATAGTTTGCAGTTCCAAAGCGATAGAAGAGCTTCTTCAGTCTTATCAACCTGACACAACTTCCGTGGCAGCAGCAATCGAGTAATCAACTGAGAAATCTTTAAATCACTTTCTTCATGTCACGGGCTGCTGATATATGATCCTGCAAGGCAGACAATGCATGGAGATAATAATCAACATCTATTAACCGTCTTAAAAGGCACTCAAAGAAACTTGCGATTACAAGTGCACAAAAGGACATGCTAACCTCCAAACTAGTGGGTAAATGCATGAGTAGACAAGCGAAAAACCCAAACAACAAAAAAATTTAACAAAGTATTGATGTTAATCATACCGATATAAAATCAAAGGCCTTTGTCTCCTCTTTCTTTGAGCTTGTTGTTGGCGCACTGAGACCTTGTGCTTGATTATTTGTTGATTGGAAAATGTCAGGAAATACTGAATGGTATCCTCCAACACCATTGCTGCCAGCTTGCCCAAGACTATTGTTTCCTTGCGTGCTGAGGTTACCAAGTTGCTGGAAGTTTGACATAGCAGCCAACAACTGCTGCTGGGTAAACAAATTGCCCATTGCACTGTAATTTACTGGCTGGGAAGAAAAAGCTTGATTGTATATGAAGTTGGGGGTGAAATTATAATGCATAGGAACTGTAGGGTAAAGGGAGCTCGAATGTGAGTTGGAATGGTTTGGAACGGCAGACTGAGAGCTGAGTGGATCACTGGGTGTCCTACTTAAGATAGGATTGCTTGGCTGACTACTTGGATCCACGGAAGGGAAATCAGACAAATGGCCACCAATGTTCCCTTGTTGCTTCTTTTCGGAGGCAGATGCATTAATTGATAGGCCAGTCATCAAATCATTCATGTTGCTGTTTTGCATTGTTAATTCCGACTGAAGCTGGTTTGAATTGGAACTGAAAATATCTAATAGTTCGGTCTTTACATTGTTAACCTCATCTGCAGTCTGTTTATCATCAACGGTTAAACCTGAGAAAAGATCATCAACATGCTCTCCATTTGCATGAAATGATACATCTGCAAAGGGGTCATCCACATTTTTATTTTCACTGGTGCTTGAACCAGTGATCAAACTGTCTCCAAGAAGATCGTGAACTAGAGGAACTGCTGATTTTTTCTCATTTGCAACACTTGGATCAACTTGCCTCTGCATAGGGTCGTCCCTTCCATCATTAGCAAAGTCACCAGTGTCTATCAAGTCCGGAATATGAGCTGGAGTTGCCTCAGCTTTAGCAGCATATGGCTTTCCAGTAACACTTGGCCCACTATCTTGCTGTCCATCCAGAAGGCCTAAGACCTATGCATAGAAAATATTGAAAGGCAGGTTACTCAGATGCAATGGAAAGGATTCAGAGAGATCTGATCAAGACTTGTCAATCAAGATCTACAAAAAACCATAGAATAGAACTTCTGGATATATATCATCCATAGCTCTGCTGTTCTAGATACAATACACAGCTTCATTGTTCTAACACTTGTACAGCTTCATTGTTCTAACACACATGGTGGGGCCAACTCACTAAAAAATCACAAATAGCTGACTGATTTCATAAAATGATAGTAATAAATTTATGATCATGGAGCAATGTGACAAAATTAAAAGCACAAATTGAATCTCAAATGACTAAGTTCCATTTCTATGTTAAATTAAAATTTTCTAAACTTGCTTATTTTCATTCACTTGAATATTTTTACCATATTTAGGGGTACAAATTGGGTAAAGTTGAACCTAAACTCGACTAGCTGAATCAGGGGAATCAATTTGTAAATAGGATTAGGATTCCCAATTTTTCTTATTTCTATTTAATATAAAATATATTATATACAACAACCTAAACAATATTTTTTATATTTATGTATTTTATATTATTTATGTTTATTAAAACATGTCTATCGTGTTGAAATTATATCATCTTGGTTTTACACATATTAATGTTTATGTTATTCGCCTTTACATTTGTTATTCTTTTATTCTATTTTGAAAAGGTAAAATTTTCTTTTGGAAATATCTTATACATTACTATGCTCTTCCAAAGTTTAATTAGGGCATATTATTATTTTTGCTCAATTGATTTATTATTAATTGCATATTTACATAAAATATTAAATTTCTCACACTTAGGATCCATTCGGTAAAAAATTGTTGGTACAAATTTTTAAGAAGTGAGAAAGCGATATAATATAATAGAGGCAATGATCAAAAGTAAAAAAAAATAAAGTTAAAATAGATAAATTAGTAGTGTGAAAAGATGTGAAATGGAATGTAGAGGTAATAATTAGAAACTACGGTAGTTGGATGTCACACATCAAAAGGGGAGCAAAAAGGTAATTGATTGTATATTACATAAAATTTTAAATGTTACTCTTAGGATCCATTAGTTATTGTGTTTGAAAAGGGATTAAAAAAAATTGTTGGTAAAAACTTTTGAAATGTAAGAAAGCAGTGTGATATTATAAAGGTAATTATTATGAGTTAAAAAAGTTAAAATAGATAAACTAGTTGTATGAAAAGATGTAAAATAAAATGTCAAGGAAATAATTAGAAAGCAAGGTAGTTAAATGTTACAACACTCCAAAAGGGGGCGCAGAAAGTGGGGAGAAATTTTTTTCCCCTTTCACACATTACCAATAAGAGTCTGCATTCAAATGAAAAGTTGCCAACCTGAATTCCAACTTGAATCGCCGAATTTACATCAATGGATTAAGGTTTAAGTTTTACATATAAGGTTAGTGTTAAGGTTAAGGATTTATATTTTTCGAATAAAGTTAAGGTTAGAGTTGAAGCAAATCTGAGCTTTATGAACCCAAGTTGCACTCCTGATTATAGTCTTGAATAGAGTTCAAGCGTTTAGGATAAGACTTACAAAAAAGGGGTAATTCAGTCCTAATTTTTTTCCATTATTTCCATATTTCAGCTTCGAATACATCATATGCAGCAAAACCATTTCAGCTATTTACTTCAGTTGAATCAGACAATTTCTGCTTATTTGATTTCAGCCAAATATCAGGTTGAGCTACTTATTGGCCATCAACTAAAATAAGCTTCACCCCTAATAATTAGCATGCCAAGGAAACAACATAACAGAAATAGCACCTATTTATCAAGAATGGCAGAAAAACATAGAATTGAATTAGATGGAATGAAAAATTATGTCAACCATAAAATTAATGAGGTCAAAAAAGGAGGTAATAACTGAAAATATAGGTGATAATGGGCGAAAAGTAATAATAATGAATGTGCATTTCAAATCAAGCCTTGAAAGACAAATCCATGCAAATCAATCCCAGGGTGCCAAACTAACGAATTTACTCAGAATTCATAAAAAACACACAAAAGAATACTTACTTCCTCACTTATACACAGTATTCTTAAATCTTAACGCTGATAATAACATTTCATTGGTAGACCAAGAAAAAGAGATTATCGTATTTATTGGAGATACTTTCTTTTTCAAAGGAATTTTATCAATAAAATAAAGTAATTTTAAAATTCTAGAAAAATGTTAAAATTACTGAATCCTTCTTATAAATTATGATAAACCTAAATACACATTTATCATAATTTTCTTAACATTTATCTAAAAATAAACACTACATGTGCATGTATATGCAACATAAAACAATATATTCTCAAATATTAATTTATTCCAGTAAAAATAAATAAAATTCTAATTTTAAAATCAGTTTAATAAATTAAATAAAAATCCATTAATTGTTAACGAATACTTAAATAATTTTTAAATTTATTTTACAATGCTTAACTACCCGTTGACAAACTAAAAATTGATTTAGCACTTCCCAAAAATCGACATAAAAAGGATAATATCCATAAATAGCAGAAATTATCATATTTAAAGGAGACAATATCAATAATAGAGAAATATCCATAAATAGTATAAATTATCATATTTATAGGAGATAATCTTGTTTTACAAACCAAAAACAACATAAAAGAAATCACACTTTGGCATCCAGATTTTGAAGAGATTTATACCTTGTTTGCCTTTTCCCTCAGAGTATTCTGGGGAGATTCAGAGCATTTGACCACAGATTCTATGTTTTCACTAAAATAAGATGCTATCATATTAAAAGGCTCATCATCCTTTTTCCTCAAAATTGACTCAAGGACGCATACAGCTTTCATGCGGACCTGAAAATAAAAGTGGAACAAACCTCATGTTAATGATGACTGCAAACCTTAGAATGTTACACTTACGCAACTCTGGCATGCATATGTCTCGAAGTAGAGATGGAAAATGCTGTCTTCAGTCCGATCCAACTAGCAAACAAAGTTTTGGAAGCATTCCTTTCTAGAAGTGTGGGTTCCTAGAATTAAAGTGGTTGAATCCACTGGGGAAATTCTTTTTAGAATCATACGATACATTGGTAAAACCTAAGAAACATTTAAAATTTGTGTGTTCATTTTCCATTTACAAGTTAACGAGCAATTTCAGTTAGTGATTTCATAAATTAGCAATTATGACTAAATGCACCCAAATTTTGTTTATTAGCAATTATAGTTAAATGCACTATCTTCTAGCAAGATTGCTTTATTCCTGAAAATCATTCTATTAAATAATGATGTCATATGAACGCACTCAGGGCCTCTTTGGCCGCGTGTAATCTCTAGCAACCAGCACTTTTTGAAATTTTGAACTTGTTTGGCCTCCTATCCAAATCATGTTCTCTCCGGAAATACCCTATTATTAGTAAATATTTCCACTTTTGCAGGAAACTGTTGATGAATGCTTTCCACAAAAGTGTTGGCAGTAGCATTTGGCTGTGTAATAATGCTAAGCCAAACAAGCCCTCACTCATGTTGGAACGTCTATTAGGGTTGGGTACATTTATAAACTATGTGTCTTGCTAGAATCCAAAACAAAGACATTAAATTAGCAAAAACAAACTAAAAATGTCCTCCATGAGAAGTATAAAAAGAATAATAAAAAAATACAAACAACCAACAAACTTTTAACACTAAAAAGTATAAGTATACCTGCCACAAATGGGATTGAAGCTTTGACTCAAGTGCATAACTTAATGCTAATGGATCCAGCTTTGAGGCTTCAACGAGGAAAATTTGAAGAGCATCACGAGTGGGCTGCAGCCGTACACCACCAGAGGTAATAATGGTCTCTAAGAGCCTCTCTTCACAACTTTTTTCTCCAGCATGACTCGGAATGTTGCTCGCAATTGCATTCTCTGGCAGAGTTGTGGTTGAATCCTGCATCCAATGTCCAGTCTTAAACACCCCAGAAGCACCCCAAGATCCCCTAGATTGTCCACCTTTCTCGTGCCTATCTGGATCATTGGACTCTATTGTTAGCGACCTTCTCAGATTTGGACTCTTGTAACTCCCATTGTCACTTTTCTTCATAGAATGAGCTGAAGTGATAGAGCTTAACCCTTGCATGATTGAAGAACTCCCAAGACCAACAACTTCACTGAGGAAGGACTTTTTATCATCTACCAGTGTGTCAAAATTTGTATTCCCAAAACCTTCAATTCTCTTGTTTACGTCTTCTGCCGGGGCTTGCTTGTTGTCGTCAGAAGCAAATATTGCCGTGATTGCCTCATGTGCAGTATCACGGACAGCCTTATTGAGTGCATCTCCCTTCAGCGGGTCCAACTGTCCCTTGTAATGGAAGAATTGGCGTATTGCTGCTGAATGGCGCTGCATTTCCCTCCTGAATTCCACACCAGATTTTCCCACAGCATATTTGATCAGCCTTAAAGCCTGCATGAACAAAAAACGAAGGCTCTCAGATTTCTTAAAACACACTTGATTTCAATCCAATGGTCACCTAAAATTGAATATTTAACATTCCATCAACAGTGGTTATGTATCAGGGATCCAGCTCCTAAGTAAATACTTATATTTAGCTTATCAAGAGCAAACAAGTTTATGGTTGTAGATCCCCGCTATGTTTCATGCATTCATAAAGAACAGTATAAGATGATCAGAATGAACTGCAACATGGAAAAATAGTAGCTTGGCTAGAGCACTCCAAATGGTGAGAATTTAGCATTCACTCGCCCCTAACATTAGTCCAGTAAAATCCGGAATAGAAAAATCTTCTCCATAAGGAATCGTTTACCTTACTATTTTCCCGAAATTTCAAACAACCACCTGTATTTTCCTTCCACAAAACTCATTTAATTGCAAATCACTGCTCGCCGCAAATTGTAGAGCAAAAACCATGAGCCACATATCATGCATAGCTCATTGAAACGGGATCATGTCAGAAAATAGCCCGTCTAACAAAACATGGCCTACTTTTCACCCTGCCTGCCTTATAAGAACCAAATGCCTACCAATCGGAATTAAAAACCCAAAGTTTCTAGCTCTAGTCACTGAAACTGAAAACTAGCAGTTGATCTGTGGAAAAACAGCATGAATTACGAACCATTTGATACGTATCAGGAATGAAAAGGGGCAAAGGACATCCTACCTTCTGTTTGACGATCGGATTCTTATGATCGAGCCGTTTCAAGATGAATCCAGAAACCTCTTTCACGATGCTGACATGCGACGACCGCAGAAGGTCGCAAATCTCCTCTAATTTGTAGACAGCAGCGACCTTGTCCTCGTCCGAAGTCACGCCATCGATCATCCGAGATCTCCAATAAGATTCCACAGCTCTTCTACTGGAATCCATCGAGAACCCTAGGTTCCCCTGTTTTCCTTGTGTATGCTACGACCAAACGTCGACCTGAATCGATCTGCGCCCCCAAATCAGAATTCCCGGGACGGAATCTACAAGCGACGAGGAATTAGGAAGGCCGATATCGAATCGCTCCGATCTAGATCGTTTCGAAAGAAGAGCAAAAGGGGAGCGATTTTCTGTTTGCAGCGGGGGTACGTTGGAGTGCCTAGTGCAATGCACACCGACCAGGGCAGACGATAAGAAATGACTTTCCGCTGTCTTGCGCCACGTGCGCAGGATAGCAAAACGTGTTCAATTTAGCTAACCTGTTCCGTGCTTCCTTTTTAGCTTTTGATCAGAAACAAAACAAATGGTGTACTGTCAATTAAAAAAAAAAAGGGTGCATTTAAATGAAATAGATAAAACTTTTAAATAAATTTTTTTTTAAGAAAAAAATGATGTAAAATGATAGACATAGTGGTTAGGAATAAAAAGAAGGAATAAAAAAGAATAAAATTAAAATAGATATATTAGTTATATAGATATTCGTGCAGAAAATAATTCAAATGTATAATAATTATAGAAGAAGATGTGAAAAAATTTAAAAATATGATAGTTATAGAGATTTAATAGTTTTATATTGAAAAGTTTTAGAGTTTTAATACGAAATAAACGTGCTATCAATCTAAAACGTTTTACTTTTGATTACTTTATTTTCAATTAATTATTTACAATTTTTATATAAATCTTTTATCTTTTAATCATTTCTACACAACTACCTATATAACTAATATATTTATTTTAACTTTATTCTTTTTATTTCTTATTATTACTCTTGTTATATTGCATTAGTTTTCCATTTTGATGACTTTTATACAAACGAAATTTTTTCTTTTTCCTTCTCCGACACACTTTGCGGGAAAAAAGTGCTGTCAAAAATAAAAAGGAAAAGGAAAAAAAAAACCGGAGAATGATTAAATGAATATGTACGCCTTTGTTTAAAATTTTGTTAATCATGCAGGTGAAAATGTATCACAATTTTAGCCGAAGATTTGTAGGTAAAAGATTTTAAATATTGGCTAAAACGTAGTTTGTAATTTTAAATTTTGATTAAAATTGAATTGAAAATAAAATTTAATCCGTTCATAGTTTACGTACGCCAACATAAGTTTGTAATCATCTTGAGTAATTTTAATTGTGATAATGAGATCGAAGGGATTAGATTGTAATTCTAATCACAGCCGCCAATTACGAGAGCATGACATGCCAGCGGCTACGTCAAAGCTTACCTAGCAGTTTTACAATTGAAAACTACCGTGTGATTAGGGATGCATGCATGAAAGTGCCCTTCGGACTCTGCTTCATCAGCCGACAGAGAGAATTTCTAATTTTATTCAATATAATAAAATTATTATTAGTTTAGAATTGAAAAATAGTCCAGAATTGCTTAATGCATAGTGCTTTTTCTCACTATTTCTCATTGAGCACATGTTTCCTATTCGACCGAAATCTGAAACGGTTGGTACAGAGGCAGAAAAATTTTACGAGGTCAAAAAAGAAAAATGAAACAATATTAATTAATTAAAGTTACATCGCTTTGAAAAAATTTTAAGCTGCCTGCTCTGCAAGAGCTAGGGCATCATCGGATTCATCTGTGATCATCTCGTTCCTGAAGAGGAGCTTAAGATAAGGAACAACCTTGGGAAGCAAAGGCAGGTCGGCTATGTTAATGCTCATCATGTCAAAAGCTATACATGTTTTGTTCATGTGGATCTCATCGAAGACTGGGATTTTAGGATATCTCTGGCTAAAATGCGTGAGAATGATGCGATACGCGCCAGCAGCAGCACCCACTTCAACCGCTTCCTTTGTTGTGCTATGGTTCTTTGCAACGGCTTCTTCCAACATACCATCCTCGAAGGTTGCCTGCAATAGTGACAAGGACAGAAAAAACTCGGTCAACTTAATTACTACCTGTCAGTACTTCATCATGCTCCCTATCTACACTTCTACCTGCAATTTACGGGAAAACACAGCTATTGAACTTGCTCTTCTGCATGATTTGGGAATCAACCTACCGAATCAAGGTTGCATCCGTTTTATGCTACGGGTGTGTTTGGTAATTGGCAAAAACTGTCAAGTTAAAACTTTTCAATCTAAAACTTTTCACTCTCTACAACTATCATATTTTTTAATAATTTTTTCACATTT
>JAXCLR010000105.1:3444976-3459886 GCA_035584095.1 Annona squamosa
TATCATATCACATCATTTGACAACTTTTACTCTTCAAAACTTTTCATCAAAAGTTTTATACATTACCAAACACACCCTACAAGTTTTTACTTTTTACTAAATTCACAGCATTGCCTGGTGCATTCCATCTCACACCCTCACATGGTCCAATTATCCATCAAAGCCATGCTCATAGTTTCTTTCTTATGAAATTATCCAGACAGCAGAGCTAGAATAGAGAATTTTTTTTCTGCCATCAAGTTTTTTTTTTTTCATAAATTATAGGCGAATAATGGAATTACCAGGCACCAGATATTTGCTTGGATGCACAGTGCATTGGAGGCTGTTTCCAACCACTTGCCCAAGTATAGAAAGACCATGTTAGCCCATGGTCAATCCTCAATTCATTGTGGAAGTTTTACTAGGTACTTGCCTCGTGTATAAGAACTGTGGCTCCGCAAGATGCATCTATCAGTGCTTGGCAAGGCCTAGTATCACCCGAGTATACTAGCTTCCAACCAGGAATAGGCTTCCCAACTCGATTCATTCTCTCAGCTGCTTTCAACACAACACCAAATGCCCGAGGACAATGCACAACAGGGAAGCTTATCAAGGCTTCCAAACCTGCCTCATGCAGCAGCTGTTGCAACTTCTGCAATGCAGGGAAATCTCCGGTCAAGTCAGTGGGACTCCCTGGCCTCTTCCAATAGCTTTGCATTCTGCTGCCTTTAGCAAATAGGGTCCTCTCCAATTTTTGCGGTGTAATGTTTTTGACCTTATTCTTACTTGGATGATTGACAACTGTCGAAGTTGATAATTCTTCACTACCTGATTCAAGAGAACTCATAAAAGCATCCCAGGAAGACACTGTTGTGCACCTGCAATCCACAAACTGCACATCCAGATCCTCAAGTCTCGAGTATGCTTCCAAGAATCTCCTCAGTGGCCTTGGCCCAATAACAAGCAATGGTTCATGCACTACACCCTTCAACAACTCACACCTCAGGGAAAGTATCCTTGCAAGACCTGAGTGATGATCAGCATGAATGTGGGAAATCCATATACACTTTAAACCTTTAACAGCATCATCAGCACCCTTTATGCCAAATCTGACATCAGAAATTGCATCACTGTTATATGTGCTTCATAGAAAGAAGAAAAATAAAGAAAAAAGGAAATTCTCTATCCCAAAATCCAAAGGCAATGAAAAGGAATCAAACTTTTTTTTGAATTACGAGAGAAGAATCTCATTCTCAAATCTCACATATGGTGCTATGTTCCTACGTATTGCCTCAGAACGATGGGTACCAAATAAATAAAAAGTAGCATTTACATGCCTTTCAAACCAACATTCACCTTCGTTTTAGCTGGGCTAAAGTTCCCTCTCCACAATCTAATAATAAACTCCCTTTAGAGAAAAGATTGACATATATAGAACTAACATTGCGGTATTTAGACGGCTGTGATGAACCAGTGCCCAAAAGGATGATCTCCAAATCTTCTCTTGATATATCCTCCAAACAACTAGGAATACCAGAGCATTGCATGGATGCGTTGGCATTTGTCGCTTGCGTTGCTGAGCCATTACCAGACGTAAATGTATTCTCATTCATC
Organism: Annona squamosa; assembly: GCA_035584095.1. Taxonomy (NCBI): domain Eukaryota; kingdom Viridiplantae; phylum Streptophyta; class Magnoliopsida; order Magnoliales; family Annonaceae; genus Annona; species Annona squamosa. The sequence goes on from JAXCLR010000105.1 coordinate 3,446,570, forward strand.
CATGGTTCTTCAGTCATTATGAGGTCACCTTGAGGAAGTGAAGGAAGCTTAACATTTTCAGGATTGTGCCAAAACTCACTGACATGCTTTGAAGCATCTTCTATTTCTGGTATTTCCAAATGGAGCTCTCTGACAATCTCAGTGGAAGACTGAAAACTTGGAATTGAAGATCTATCCAGACCAAGCTGAGAATAAGGGCGCAAGTGGAACTGCAACATAGATCTTTGTTACTAATTAAAGTGAAAGAATATTGTTAGGCTGTTCTAGGCTTCTAGCAAATATGAACCATGCACCTTGGAACATCATGATTAAAACCTCATTATGATCATGAGATGAATACAATGTTAACTATCTTATCACATGACAAAAAAAGTCCCATATTCAGAAATGGTTTACCCAGAGATTAATGATCCCATCGATGTAAGATTTGGGAAGGATAAGATTAATTCAACCTACTCGCAATCCATAAAAAGTGGTTTCTGTGATTTGAACCTAAGCCACATAGGACACACGGCATAAGCTTTACCAAATACCATCTTTCTTCTCAAAATAAGGTACAATAGCATGCATAAAATAAACATAATCACCGAGCTAAGAGATCAGCCAGCCCAGCATCATACCTTGAGAAGATTTTCCGCAGAAACACTTTGAGAAAGCACTGGAAAAGAACCCTGAATACAATGACGAAAAAACTGAATTGAACATCCTCATAACTAAAACAATTAGATTTCAAGAGTGAGAAATTGGAAATCCATCAAAAACAAACCTCACTTGAAGAAATGGCATTAGTATGGGAATCAGGATCACCTAGGGACCCAAATCCTGAAGCTGGGAATAACTGTGGGCAAAGATAATTTAGCCGTGCTGAAATTCTTGCACTGGATTTCAGAACTGGAATTTCCATGTTCTTGCTGGGCAAAAATCAAGGAGTGATGCAACATAAGAAATATGAAAAAGTGCATCTACCGAAATTGAAAGGTTAATTATGGCACTCCATTATTGAAATGCAATGTGTCAGTTTGACTCACTTTTCACAACTAAAGACTAATTTAGCAATTTATCTTTCTATAGCATCACTCTGGATCGATAAGATAATCATTCTCTGTACTTAGTTCAAAAAGAACAAGAAAAACTATAGTCCTCATCTTGAAACAAGCTGAAGAGACAAGCAACTGCCTTCTGAATGATTGGATGTTTTGTGGGGCTTACTATCTAGAGATGGATCTTTTACCACACAAGGCATATCTTGAGTTTGAGATGGCAACTCAAGATCAATAAATGAATGGAATGAAACAAAAAGGCATCAGAACCTCACAGTTCATGTCCGGCCATGATGTGTTGTGCCCCACCAAATCTTCTCATCCATTTCTGGTAATCATCAGTCATGGTAATGGCAGATGGACCCAAATGAATCACACAATTCACAGACTTCCCTCCATCTTGAGCCTTGTCAAAATTATCTGCATAATAATCATTAAGGGAATGTTTTGACAATAAGTCCTGCAGATGAGAAACTGATGGACAATCAACAAGGAGGACAATTGGTCCTGGAGATGAAGGTCCAAGTACATCACTTGGATGAACCTGCACAGAGGCAAATACCCATATTTGTAATTGGACATGTTAACAAACCTTGCATAAATTCAATAGAACATAACTCGGGATTTAGTAAGGCCTACATGCATATGGAAGATTACAACTCCCAAGAAGTTCAGAAAAGATGCTGCATCTATTGTCACCCTATTTTCATTTAAGAAACAAATATCCTAGCCTTCCTTTTGTTGTATTCTTTCACAACTATATCATAAAACATCGTCTTTATAAGATTTATATTCAGCTTACATGAAAACATTACCTTATAACTTACAAGAATGCTAATGCTATTATCTGAATAATTTTTACATCCTTTCACGACTATATCACAAAACATCGTCTTTAAAAAATTTATATTCAGCTTACATGAAAACATTACCTTATAACTTAGAAGCATGCTAATGCTATTATCTAAATAATTTTCAATGGGAAATTATTAACCATGTTTAGACTGATAAAATCATAAAACAGTGGAGAACAAACTGATATGTATGGAACTAGAGATGCATTCTCTCACTTGCCCATCATAAACCAAATGAAAGGCAACAAAAGAAACATAGGAAATTACTTTTATCTCACCATGAAGCTTTGATGATCTGACATAACTGAATTTCCAAGTTGCAACTCACGATACTTTGGTCCAGGTCTCAAACCAAGTGCTACAGCTTTCGCAGGATCAAACTTTCCTTTGATTTCAGGCAACTCACATACATAAATGACAGAAATATCACCAGGTTTTAGATTGTATCTGCCTCTCTGGGATAAACTTTGCACACATGAAGCAAGATGCTTTGTAGGACCCTTCCTGCTTTCTTGTAAACCCAAAGCACTTGAGTTGCTCAAGTCAGAAGATGAACTTGGTCTCAGAAGAATTGCTGATATCTTGACAACTTCATCATCAATGAGAACCATCGGCTCTGTAAAGTTCCCCATTTCAGTATTTGAAAAGGCAACTCCAGCAGCATCAACTCCTGGCCCAAAGCTTTTTGTGTGGACCATGGCAGCATTCGGTATAAATGAACTCATTGCATCAACCAAGTATTTGAGATCAGAGGGTCCCCATACATTAACCTTCAAGAAAAAGAGAAACAGAGACTAAGTTGTGACTTGTAAATGGGCTAGACTAAATTGCAGTTACAATGCAAAAGAAATACCATTGTCAGCAGCAAGGTTTTAAAACTTGTTTCAGAGTAGGTCTCAAGATCTTTTATGGTATATCAATTTATTTGAAAGCCACAAAGTCGCATTTCAGGGTTCCTGAGTGCATGTTTACGTGTTTGACATAGTTTACTCCAGTAGAAACACATCACATCAAGTGACATTGAGCCGCAAAATTTCAATAATAAAATGCCAAGTAGAATTATTTTCTAAGAAAGGCACAGAATTACTTACACACATCCCCTCCTCTCCAATTCCAGCCAAAGTCAGTAGAAGACCTGTATGCCACAAAATATCTTTAAAACCGGTTCATACTGGAGCAACTTCAATTAAGGAGTCCCAGACTTTCCATATATACTCACTAAACTTTATGATAGAACATGAATGTAACATTTAATGTCAGACCAACTTTAAAAGTGCAAACCTGGAAGGCCTCCTGCAGTTTCTGAACATATGCGTGTAAGAAACATATGATCAATCTGAAAAGAAACAACAGTATATTCAACACAACTTTTCAAAGCCAGATGAAAAATCCATTATTCTCAAAATGAGTTGTCTCCTGCCTTTGATAACCTAATTTTGTGCTCAGTGCAAAAACGTTGTAACCCCTGCACAAAAGAGAATTCATCGTGAAATAGCCGGATGGGCATCAAAAATAATTTTTTTCAACATATTCATAGAGAACCTAAGATAAAATCACCTGAATCCTATTGGGTAACATAGATAAAATGCTGTTAGGATTTATGACCTATTTATAATTCAAACATATTTTATTTGCATGTAATGTCAATGGATTAATTTTGATGGTTTAAAATAGTTTAGAAGAGCCTCCTCTGTGTCAACCCTAGTTAGCTGACACTGTACACTGTCACAAACTACTCATAACTAAATTTATACCATAAAACATATCACAATATTACTAAGACAATATTTGAATAGTTCTCTAAGCTATTTTAAAGTTGTTATTCAGGTTCAAAATAAAGTTCGATTTAACATCAGGAATTCGAACTTGAAGGAGCTTAGTAATCACATCAATGGTTGGATCGTCAGAAACATTAAACAAATTTATTATGTCATAGAAATTAGAAGTAATTCCAATAACTATTTCAACAGACCAACCTCTCCAGCATTGAAGATAAACCTCTGCCTGTCAAAGAAAAGCAAAACTGATGGTGATGTATCTTGTGTGTCCATTCCAGTCCCCAGTATCTAAGAAATACAGAAAATATAAGATAACGGACCAGAAAATTCAACAAAGAGATGCAAAAAGGCTTCAACTTTCAATTGGAAAGATAAAAATATACTGGAAAAACTAAATAAGTAATTGTAACTCTTAAAAGATATACAGCAAATAACAGTCCAAGGCAATTTTTTCGCAATCAGAAAATGATAAGACATCACATTCAAACGACCGAGAAGAATCAACAAAGCAAAACCAACCGAACATCACAACAAGGAAATTTAACTCATGAAAGATGATGGCAACTTGCAAAAAATGATAAACTTCTAATGCCAACTCGGAAATTTTCTATATTCTGAGAAAATACAACGAAACATTCACAACCTAAGTTGAAAGCTGATCCCAGAGACAAGAAAGAAAGTGCACAATACAAATAGCCAGTAACCACCAAAAACATTAGAACAAAGAAGAAGAAGATGATATTTGTTTTTTTCTATCTTCTTTACCTGAACATAGCAAATGGTATTGACAGGATTCAACTTCCTTGTCTTAAGCTGGAGATTCTTGCGCGTTCCCTTGTCTCTCCCTTCCGCCCTCCTCTTGTTGAATCCCGCGGACTCTGTTTCATTCATCTCGGCAGGTCTTTCTCTCTCCAGATTTTCGCTCAGAGTGCTGCTGCTTCTCCTGAAAGGCAGACGCTTTCTCTCGCTCTTCTTGGCCGAAGCTATGAACAGAGGACGACGGAAGAGACAATGACTTCGAGATTTATAGGGCTTATAGAAAAGATGGATTGAGGAACTAGAGACGGAGAGTTTCGAAGAAAAGAAGAAAGAAGAAATTGCTGAGGAGGGGCGGAAGAGGAGTCCGAGGGAAGCAAGTTGAGGCATGTTTTCAGAGCCCTCCAGAAAGGGTTTTAAGCAGACCTAAAACCCAGCGTCGGCGAACCATCTGCGCTGGGGGCGGGCCGCGAACGCCAGTTTATTGGGCGGCCATCGTAGGATAAGCTGATTCACTGCGCAGGTTTCCGCAGATCGATCCTGTAACACTGGAACTGGATTGAATCAAAACCAATCGATCCGATTCGATTTTGGCAGGCAGCATGTGTTGATATTTGGATTAAAATACAGTAATAGTGTGTTTGTTGAGATATAAACATTTCAACTACAACTTTTCAGTCTAAAACTTTTCGCCTTTCATAACTACTCTATTTTTTAATTATTTTTTCACATTTTTCTATACAAATTACCTTACTTTTCAATCATTTCTACATAACTATCTATACAACTAACCTATCTATTTTAATTTTATTCTGTTTAACTCTCATCATTACTCCTATTATATCATGTAATTTTCTATCAATGTGACAACTTTAATCTCAAAAATTTTTCATGAAAAGTTCTACTCCTAACCAAATACACCCTAAGACGTGTTCAGATTTTCCTAATCTTCCGGTTTTGAGGAAATGGTAAAAGTTGTGGGCAAAAAATTTTGTGTAAAGTTTTTAAAATATGATAAAAATAATATGATACTACAAGACAAATAAGGAGGAATAAATATAAAAAAAGTTAGAAGTCGATATGTTAGTTGGATGATTATTGATATAAAAATAATTAAAAAATAGTATAACTTAACAGCAAAACGTGAAAAAATTACAATGGAATGAATTAAAACTTTTAAATTAAAAAATTTTAATATAACAAAACTTTTGGATGAAAAACGTAAAAATTATTAAATTTATAGAAAATGATGTGATATAATGAACTTGATTCCGTGCACCCCGTGAGCAAATAATTCATTTTTAATATATTTTCTTAAATTTTTTAGAATTATTAATCTAAATATATTTAACATGTGTGTCAATTTTTACATTTGTATAAAAAAAATTTAAAAATATATATAAATGGGTATTTACACTCGAGCTTACTGAATCACTTTTTGTGATACGATAAAGGTAATAATAATGATAAATAGAATAAAATTAAAATAAATAGATTAGTTGCACGAGTAGTTGTGTAAAAATGATTAGAAAATATGATAATTGTATAAAAAAATGTAAAGAAATAATTTTAGAATATGATAGTTATGAAGAGTAAAAAAATTTTATGGTGTGTTTAGCTTGGGTAAAACTTTTGATGAAAAGTTTTCGAGGTAAAAATTGTCAAATAAATAGAAAATAATGTGATATAATAGGAATAATGATGAAGATTGAAGAGAATAAAGTTAAAATAAATAGGTTACTTGTATGTTTAATTAGGTAGAAATGATTAAAAAGTAGGATAATTTATATAGAAAAATGTAAAATAAAAAATAAGATAATTATGGAAAGTGAAAAGTTTTGAATTGAAAAGTTTCGATGGATATTTTATATCCCAAATAAACACACCCTTTAACTTGTCATTTTTTCTCGCTGCCAAACCTGCCCATAAATAACAAGTATAATCAGCTGTATCCATATATAATAATTGTTTTTTTTTTGTCTATTTCCAGTTTTGTCTTTTCTATTCCTTATGTAATCCCTAGTTGTCTGATCCACAAAACCCTTCATCCAATTTTCTTATCCAAATTCCAAATCCTATTCCATTTCCAACATATAGTTATGAGGCAAAATTACAAAAAATGGGAACGGATAACTATTTTAAATTATTTTATATTTTTGTTTCATTATTTTAAATTATTTTTCAATTATATTTTACAGGAATAACTATTTTAAGTAAACAGACGAAATCATGTGCAATTTATTTTTTAACATTGCATATTTGTTCGTGATGATATAATTAGTTTAATAATTCTAATTTTTCCATCAAATTAAATGTAAACATTCAAGGCTAATTATAAAACATTTGCTGAGAATTTAAGAGTGAAATCTTAGTCCGAATTGTCAACTTTAATTCAGCAAGTTAATCTGAATTCTTTAAATCACCTTGCAAATGTTCCGGACATCTTTAGCTACTTAGCAAAGGACCATATTTAATTTGCCTTTAAGAGGACACGAGAGCTAACTACTTTTTAAAAAAAAAATTTCAATGAATCCTGGTTAAATCCCTTATCATGAATTAACAGAATCCGCAAAAGCTTTATACTGCTATAATAGTTCTTGTACAACCATTCTTATCTTGGGTTGAGTTGACCCTAGACAATAACAGCACAAAAAGGAAATGCCATCTGATACATTTCTTGGGTGAGACAGAGGTGGTGTCACTTTGCCCCGAAAGCCACATGACCCCACACTACCTCTTGCCCAACCAGCAATGCATGCACTGCAAAATGGGTAGAAGCTTACTCTTAGAGCATTTGGTCTTTTCTAATTAAGAATTGATCTCTGGAGGATTTTGTTTGCTAACATAAGCAGCATGGAAACCATAAGGAACTCTTTGGGGGAGAGTTATCTTCGTCATTGGCTTCTCAGTGAAGTTCTTTGCATCAATTATGTGAACCTGTGACATAGAAAAGAAATTGATTTTCATTAGAATTAATGGATATAACCATGACAGACTCCGACATCGGTCTGTCATCACATTCTAATTCTTTTCCAGTTCAAGATTGTCATTCTTTTCTTTCCTTTTCCCTTTCATAAAGGAGTTGAGATAGAGCCTACGAAATTTGAGATGGAGTGGAGAAATGTGTGATTCAGTGAACTCTGTGAAATCTGCTACAAGTAAAGTGATTTCTACTCACTTCAGATACATTGTTTTTCTCATCATGAACATAGCAAATGAGCCAACCATCATCTTCATCGATGCCTCCAGGATTCTTAACGAAGAGAAGACCAGAACAGAACAGGTAATCCTCCATAACATGATATTCGACCTTTATCCGATTCCCCTGTTCCTGGAAGATTTTTATTTTTTTAAAGGATGAACAGAAATAGGATTCTGAGAAACACTACCTAAATTTGCCATACTAATATTAGTTTCTAAATTTAATAAACTACCCAAAAACTTGAGCTCGTAGTTTCATGTGATATACCTTGTTGAGAGGTTTTTCTCTTTCTTCCAAATGTAACTTTGCAATCATTTTATATTTCGGTAACCCTGCAATGGATCAAAATTGTTTTATTTGTGGATATTCAATGTTTATGCAGTCTATGTAAGCACTAGGGATTAACAACAGCTCCAGAATTCAGTCACTTGCATCAGAGCTTTGTTCTGAATCCAAAACTTGGGTGTAACAATACTTGTTCTTTATGCCTATGAAAGTTTCATTGATTACAGGGAAATCCATTGCGAAATCCAACCCTGTCAAATAACCTTCTTCCACGGTCCTAGTGTTCATATTCAATCGCCACTCGTAGGCACGAGGAAAAATTGTTCCGTCGACAGAAGGATCGAAGACTTCAGTTCCAGTGGTTGGTGGTCTGAATGCTCTTCTAAACCATTCTTGTTTTAAAATTCCATAATCAGGACCTGGTACAATAGAACCACTAGCTCGGCAACTTATCACAACCACCTATTTTGAAAGGATTAGCCTTTCATAATTGCAGCTGACAAAGCTCTCAAATTAGCATACTAAGAATTTGATGACGATTTCTCATCAAAAAAAAAAGAAGAAGAATTTGATGACGATTGAAACCCACCTCATCTCCCTCCTCAAATGAATTGATGATGTGGAAAGTGCAATGACTTTTCACTTCAAACCAAATCATAGATTCTGCATCTCCGTATCGATGCATGACCCCTATTTGAGCCTTTTGATCGTTGCAGTGTTTAATTAACCTGAATTTTATAACTTGTAAGCAACTTAAGCCTAGGTTTCTCATTTCATCTAGTTCGAAGAGAAATTGAAAGAGAGCTTTCAAATAGTACTTACGTGCCACCTCTCAGAAGCCTAACCAAGTCCACGTTCAGAGGGTAATCAAAGATAATGTTGTAACTGCAAATCGCAACAATTGGAATATAGTATCAGCTTAGATGAAGAAGTATATGAAAGAATCAAGGAAGCACCACATGTCACTTCTAAATGTCCATTGATTAAGCGGTCAGTTATCCTTCAATTTTTGCTTCTTTGAATGCAAGCATTCTCTGCGTTGGAGTCATTTGTTGCCTCCAATTACATGTGAACAACTGTAGGAATTCTTTTGATACTGAGAATACACTTTTGTTAGGAATTTCATCAACAGTGTACTTCTAGTTTTTGCCTTTCTTTATACTTTCTTGAACAGCAATGTGACATGAATGAGACTTACTTCTCCGTCACACCAATCTCATGAGATAAGGTCTGTTTCTGTAAGCCAATGTCAGCTTCGTGAATCGGCTTCTTCCCATCAGCTAGAGGAAAATCCCAGGCTAACATAAGTTCGTTGAACTTTTAACATGTAGTGGTAGACACGAATCAACAAATATTAATTGCCATCAACATCGTACTTCCACTTATTGCCTTCTTTATACTTTCTTGAACAGCAGTGTAACATGAATGAGACTTACTTTTCTGTCACACCACTCTCATGAGATAAGGTCTGTTTCCCCGTAAGTTAATGTCAGCCTCGTGAACCAGCTTCTCCTCAACCGTTGGAAGAAAGGCAAAGCTAATATAAATTCATTTGACTTCCAACATGTACTGGCAGACATGAATCAACAAAGATTAATTGCGATCAACAGTGTACTTCTACTTATTGCCTTCCTTATACTTTATTAAACAGCAATGTGAAATGAATGGGACTTACTTCTCTGTCACACCAATCTCATGAGAGAAGGTATGTTTCTATGAGTTAATCTTAGCCTTGTGAACCAACTTCTTCCCATCCACTAGAATAAAGGGTCAAGTTACTATAAGTTCATTTTATGTAAAGATCAACTATTGAAGTTATTTTCTTACTTAGATAACTATTTGAAAAGTATAGGGAGAAGATTGATTTAAAAAAAGCTTATGATCAAGTACCAAGAAAGTTAATATAGCAAGGATGAAAAAGAAAGAAATTAATAACAATTATATTGATATTATTAAAAATATGTACGTGGGGGCTGTTATGAATGTGAGGACTAGTAGTAGAGATACCAATATCTTCCCAGTTAAAATAGGTCTATATTGAGGCTCAGCTTTGAGTCCTTACCTTTTTACCCTAGTAATATATGAAATTACTAGACATCTCCAAAAAGAAGTACATTTGTGTGTGCTATTTGCAAATGACATTATTCTAATAGATGAAACTAATGAATGACTAAATTTAAAATTGAATAAGTGGGTAGATGTTTTAGAATCTAATGATTTTAAAATTAGTCGCAAAAGCTAAATATATAAAATGCAATTTTAATAATAGTGAGAACCCGAATGATGAATCAATTAAGATTTTAGATCAAAAAATAACAAGAACTAATCACTTTCGATATTTAGGATTAATAGTTCAAGAGAACAAAAAAATTGAGAAAGATATAATACATAGAATTCAAGCAGAATAGAAAAAATTGAGAAGTGCGTCAGGAATTTTATGTGACCGTTGAGTTCCAATCAAATTTAAAAAAAATTGTAAGACTGCGATTAGACCTGCTATGTTTTATGGGGTAGAATGTTGGGCAATTAAAGAACAACATATACAAAAAATGAGCGTAGAAGAAATGAGAATGTTAAGATAGATAAGTGGTAAAACAAGAAAAGATAAAATTAGAAATGAAATAATTCGAGAAAACTTAAAAGTTAGACCAATTTGTGATAAAATGAAGGAAAACATATTAAGATAATTTGGTCATGTTAAAAGGAGGCCTAAAGTAGTACCAGTTAGAAAAACAAAGTCTATCAAATTAGAAAGTGGTATGAGAATGAGAGGGACTTAAAAAAATGTGAATAGAAATAATTAAATAAGATTTTAAAATATTACAAATTATAGAAAATTTAGTTTTAAATCGCCAAGAATGGCACGACAGAGTTCATGCAGCCGACCCCACCTAGGTAGAAAATGGCTTATGATGATGATGATTAACTTTCAACAGTACTTGTAGACATGAATCAACAAATATTAATTTCCATGAAAGCGCAAACTCATGTTTACCAACCTGATACTATGCCCACAACATAGTATGGCTTCATGGCATTCACACCCATCATGACCATCTCTCCCGTCTTTGGATCTTTCTGATACAAATTATCATGCTAAAATTTAACGAACTAATAACATTGCATTTCTCTCCATCCTGTTTTTCCAATTGATGGATGCCCTGGGAACTATTAAACCTTGACTTGTTGATTTCATTGGCATATGAGTAGTGGAGATAAACGGACCTTTGGATGGCTTGTGAATGGGCGATCCCAAGCATCATTCAATTCCCAAATCTTCCCTGTTTCAAGGGTGGAGACATTGATCTCATATGGCATATGGTTCTCGGCAATGGAATAAACCTTTCCCGCATGTTGTAGCATGATGGTATTGTTCAGTTCCAAGTTCAGTTTGCCAAATCTCAACTGTCATTGTGGAAAAAAAGACATGGGATAAGAAAACTAAGTCTTAGCAAGCAATATATGCTTGAAGGTTCAGAGTTAGAATGCTTACAAAATTGAGAATATTAGCAGCTATCACAGCTGGAGAATCTCCTTCCACAGCTAGAAGAAACAAGGGTTTGTTACTTTCCTTCTCTATCATAAACGGTTCAGATTCCACATACTTGTCTTTTTATGAAATAACCCAGTTTCCCATCTCATCTTTATTGAAGTAGGTGGCATGGAGCATTCCATGTCCTTCGAGCCATAAGTAACTGGATCTGCCCAACATTGATACTGCTGCTGTTTCATGTTGAAAAAGGAAATTTGGCCCTACATTCCATTCAGCTTGCAGGTGAATGAGTGGAATCGAAATATTGTAGAAGAATATGATTTAGCAAGATGCACTATCTGATGACTTGCGAGTGCAACAAGAGGACTTTCTTCTTCAAGCGACTTTCAATTACATTAGAATGTGCTGAAGAGATTATTTCCATAGAATATTTTTTTGTACCCACCATTTCTTATATAAACACCTTCTGGGAAGTCCTTGAGGATCTCCCCTTCAATGCTTGAAATAACTATTGCTTCACCTATTTCATTGACCGGTGCAAAATTCCCCTGTGACAGCAACAGAGTTATGCCACAGTGAGAACTAAATTCCAAGATTAGTATCTACTCATTTGCAATAGGCCTATAGGGTAATAATATACGTATAGGGTACTGCTTCAATGAAATTAAGTTACGTAAAATAATCCTATATAACCCTTTTAATTTTTTAAAATGTTAATGATTGATTCAAATTTTAGTTCATTTATTATATTTAATATTATTTATTTATCAAGAAAACTAAATTTCATCTCAATCGACTATGCTTATGGGGCTAATATTAGTTGAAATATATATATTCATATCTAAATTACAAAAAATATTGAGATCCATTTATATATATTATAATGTAATAATATTTTATAAAATTATTTATCCAAATAGAAATAATATTTTACATGGTTTAGACGTTGGAAATATAACTTTAAAATTAGTATATATATAAACACTTCTTGAATACAACTAATTGTAATACACGATCGATTGCATTTTTATTTTAAAACTTTTTATTTTTTAATTCAAACTATTCATCATATTTTTTAATACACGATCGATTGCATTATATTTTTTAACATTATTTATTAAAAAGTTTTCAATTGACTAGATTTTTTGTAATAAGTTAAATAAATAGTTTTAAACACAATGTATGCATTGGATCTTAAAAAATATAAAAAAAAATTAAGTAGTTGTAACTTACAACTAATTTGATCATTTCTCCTCTTTACGTGTACAGACACAAATATACACGCACCAAGCCTCAATACATATAGCTATTTTGAGCTCCTTTTTTTTTGTTTGTCTTTTTATAATTTTAAAATCAACAATTTATCCTTACATGAATATATGTGCATATTTTGTTTGGTTTGTTTTCCTTCCCTAATTCATGGTTGCATATGCTAAATCGAATCTGACTTCAGCGGTGATGGGATACGAAGTACGTGTAGCATCATTGGTTGCTCCTCAAGCTTAAACATTGAGTTGACAAATGCATTTAACAAACTTGTTGCCGCCGTTTTTATGGCTTTTGGAAGTGCATTTATCAATTTCCGTGGCTGCCCTTTTTTTAGATGATGCTGCATGAATAGAGGTGCAACTCGGGTCGGGTTATACCGGGTTGGAGTGAACCCAAACCCTAAAAATTAAATTCGGGTTTGGACCGGGTTCGGATCGGGTTCGCATTGGTTTTGGTTTGGTTTTGGGTTAGAATTCGGGTTACCAATAAACTATTTTTTTTTCAAATTCAGTTGTAATCTAAAAGAAAATTATTGGAATATACATACATGTGTTCATGAAGTGAAGCCTCACGCTAAATTCTGCAACATACTTTTAAAGAATTCTGCAACATCATGCTGAATTCTGCAATATTCTTTGAA
>JAXCLR010000105.1:3463475-3485674 GCA_035584095.1 Annona squamosa
GAATAAAAATTTTAATTTGAAAATTTTTAAATATAAACAAGTATACCTAAAACGTAATTTTAAAAATATATTTTGGCTATACATACGGATATATAAAATCATAAAACTACATGTATACTGCGCACATAAACAAGGGAAAGAAGCAGCTGAAACTGGAAACGAAGAAACATGGTTGACCTTTGAATGCTGCAACTCATGCAAGGCGACAAGACTTCTTTAAGAGCATCTTCTAACTCCCACATTCGATTGCAAAGTCGTCGCTCATCAACTGTGCCGCTAGCTAGGTCGCGCAAATCATTGCGTGCATCAGCAAGCTAATTAAAAGGCGACATCCACTTACAAACCCAGAGATTATCGTCTTCTTCTTTCGTTTTCCTTTTTTTTAAAAAAATATTCAAAAGCTTATCTGAAAAGTATATTTAGAAAGCAATAAAATTTTTGCACAAAAAGTTTTTAATAGAAAATCTTTTAAGGAATTGAAAATGATATGATATAATATGATATAAGTAATGATAAGAAGTAAAGATATAAAATTTAAAAAATAAAATAATTATATAGAAAAATATGAATAAATAGTTAAAAAAGATTCGCTTCTACATCGAAGCATTTTCATGTAACCTGTTTAGATAAGAGACCAAGTTTTATTCAAATTTAATATGTACATAGGCTATATTTGCTAAAAAATAAGTACTTTTATATGTAAATCAGTAAAAATACTTAGATTCATTTACATATGTATTAAAATATAGTAATATTTTATACAATTATTTATCTATACAGTAGTGATATTTTAAATAGTTTAGTTGTTAAAAATACTATTTAAAATTGATATTTAATATTAAATTATTTTAGTATGTTGATTTTACATGTTTGTAAAGGAGACCCATATACAATGATATTGGACAAATAAAAGAATTTTTATGATAATATAAGTGAAACTAAACACAATAAATAGAGTGTATTTTTTATTAGCTATTTTTTTAATAAGCTCATTAGCTATCTAGATGCTAAAAATGGATGGAATTTCATAGAAACATCCTTGATTTAAAAATATGATAAGTGTAAGAAGTGAAAAGTTATAGATGAAAAAGTTTTCGTTTGAAAATGTTTTTATTATAGCCAAATATACCTTAAAAAATACAAAAGCTATCCACTAAAGAACAAACCTTGGTTGTATACTTCTCGGTGCATATACTTATTTTTTAAAAATTTTTTGAAACTTTTTTTATACAATTGTTAATCTAAGTGTATTTAACATGTATATCACTTTTTACTTTTTTGGAGATTTTTAAATTTTTTTGGATTTTTAAAAATCAGTGACATTTTATTTTACTAAACCAAAAAAATATCTAAAAATTTTCAAAAAATGGTAAAAATTGATACACATGTTACATACACTTAAATTAATAACTTCATAAAAAAATGGATATATGCACTCAGAAGTGTAGAATTAAGTTCCCTAAAACACTTAGGATAAGGTTATATTGTTTGAGTAACGTCGTTAAGTATTTTTGAACCCTTTTGACACTTTAATGCTCTAAAATTTGAAAATTAGTTTGGTTAAAAAGAAATTTTTTCATATGTACCAATATATTTTAAGCAAAACTGCAAATGTATGAGTGAGTTTTCAAAATTTACACCCACACCTACATGGGTTCCATGATATTCAATATCACTTATGTTAGAGATGATATTAAGGGTACATTAGAGATGATGCTAAGGGTGTGTTTTGCTAAAATCAAAACTTTTTAACTAAAATTTTTCAATATAAAAATTTTTACTCTTTACAATTACTTTATTTTTATTTTATTTTTATCTTTTTCTGTAAATTACTTTATTTTTCAATCGTTTCTACGTAATTACTTATATAATTAAACTATTTATTTTAAATTTATTATCTTTACTCATCATTATTATTCTATCATATCATATCATTTTCTTCTATTAAAAAATTTTTTATTAAATTTTTTTTATTAATTTTATCATTTTTCAAATGCACCAAAAATTTTAAGAAAATAACTATACCCTTGTATGTACCACAACCAGAGCAAAGAATTGAATGCCCCATCTTCCCCAACCAATCCATCTACGGTCGTTTGCTGGTGACCACCGATGTTAGATTAAATCTATCCAACGGCATCATCCCTTTGAAACCACACCTCCCCGCTAACCGCACTCTCTCAACCATCCTACTTCAACGCTCATATTCTGTGAGATAATCTACGCCCAATGAACTTTAAATTTTACAAGATTACATTTAATTTGAACTACCTTTATGATATCATATGATAGATAATTATTATTATATATATATACGCATCCAAAATCCAATATATAAATGTTTTCATTACAAATAAAATAGCTTCCTGCTACATCTGGTTCTAAATGATAATTTCTACTAAAAAAGGGCAGTTTATACACTTCAAAGTTTGTAAAATAATTGTTAGATGTGTTAGCTAAGTGGGCAGTGGCTGCAAGCGAAAATGATTCAACATGGTGGGGAGAAGCCCCACTCTGTATATGAAATGTTATGTATAAGTGTTCAATCCTTCGCTGCTGATGGTGCGAAGCATTTTTAAATGTACCTTAGTTTACTTAGGGTCCGTTTGGCAATCGCAAAAATTTAAAATTTTTTATAAAACTTATCATCGTCAGGAATGCAGGCGAAAACTAGTTATTTCAGTGCATTTTTATTCCGACTTTGCTGTTGACTGTCGGCTATCGTCTGCAGTCAGCTCGCGTTTTGCCGTGTTGATACACAAGCCATACAGCATAAAAACCTTTGGTTCCCACATTTATACTTACGGTTCATTGATGCTGACATTTTTTTATAGGTAAAAATCATCATTGCAGTTTTTCGTGAATCCAAACAGCCCCTTAGCCTTCGTTCACCTAAGTGTATTTAACTTATTTTTTAATTTTTTGAAAATTTTTATACAACGATTAATCTAAATATATTTAACATGTATATTAATTTTTATCATTTATTGAGATTTGTATATATTTTTTGAAATTTTCTAAAATTAGTGGCTTTACTAATTTTAAAAAATTAAAAAATATATAAGAAACTCCATTTCATCCAGAAATGGTAAAACTTACGAAAATGTCACTTATTTTTAAAAAAATTAAAAATATATATAAATATTTAAAAATGGTAAAACTTAATATACATGTTGAATACACTTAGATTAACAGCTGTACAAAAAATTTTCAAAAATTTAAAAAAATGAACTTTTACACCTAAGTGCACTGAAGCTAACTGCACTCGCGTGCACTAAATCACAACTCGGATAGTATGGTGTGGCACCCGCAGCATTCATCCATGTTTTTTTGTGAGTTGGTGAATGGGGTTGGGGTGCCGCAGAATTTAAAATGTAACATTTTATCAATATATATATATATATATATATATTTGTCGTGAGTAGCTGCAAATATAAAACTTATCATTTTTGCAACACAATTTGCATTGGATTATTAATCAAATGCCCGAATTGTCAAAATTTGAGAACTTTTGCATGCGACCAAGGGCCAGTAATAATAAACAAAAAATATGTTAATCTCTCCGGAAGATTGTAATAATCAACAAGATTCTCTCCTTTTTTATATAAATAGCAGGACGTGGTATTCTAATAGAAGAACGAGAGAAGATCTCGGACGAGCGGTGGCAAGCAATAGCCTCGATCACCGATCATGGCTCCATCATCTTCCCCTCCCTCAGCCGTACGTGCACAGCACAGGCCCATGTTTCTTTTTTCCAAGTCCTCAAATGGATCTGTGAAGAGGCCCATCATTGATAGTTTCAGGTCCTCTTTCTCTTTAACCGTAAAGGTACGTCATTTGATTACAGCCCCAATTCAGGTATTTCATTTTTATTTTATTTTTTTTCTGAAGTAAAAGCCCCGCTTCAGTCGAACTTATGAAAAATAACTTGATTCCATTTCAGTTATCTTCCTATTAATCAGCTGAGCGTCAGGGATGCAAATTAATTAGATACAGACGAGCTAGAAAGCCCGTATGCATATTTGCATATGTAGCTCGCTAACAATTTATTAATTAAGATTTTCGTGCTTTGGAAATGAACAGAATTTGTTCAAGGAATTGCAAGGGGTACTTCCCATGAAGACGAATGTGTCGACAGTGTTGAAGGACGCTTCCTTGAGCCTGTTGGATGCTTTCGTTGATTCTACATTCCACTTCGTTGATCATCCCCGGCTCCCTTCACAGGTATCTACTGATCCTAGCGAGCGAGCGAGCCAGCCAAAAACTCTTTTTACAAGGCTTTTCGACACCAGAAAAGATAAGAAGGCTGCCGGTTGATTTGTTTGAGACAAACAACATATACAGGGTAGTTGTCTTGTCTGGTGTCTTGTTTTGATCTTTCTTTTTTTTTTTTTTTTTTTGAAATTTTGTTTTGATCTTTTTATGATCAAGTTCTTTGATCAATTTCAAAACAATGTGCCTCATCGCATAAATAGCATATGCTAGGAAACCGTTTAAGAACATGCTTGTATGCATGTCCCGTATGTTATAACGGCCATAGCGATGATCGAAAGTCGAAACTTATATGCTTTCACCTTGATCTTTGGCTCACATGGTGTTGAAGAGTAATTTTGCACCGGTGGAAGAAATCGGAGGAATGGTGGAGATCTCAAGCATAGAAGGGGAGATTCCTGAAGACTTTCCGAAGGGTATTTACATCAGAAATGGTATATCCAATCCATACCTATTAATATATTTATCCTCTTATCCTCCTTGTGTTATATTGCATATATGTGTGCGTGCATGGTGATGGTCTGTAATAGCTTAGGACTGAATCTTAAAAAAAAATAAAAAAATCAAGGATTGGTTGACCCGGTTTTAAATTCATTTGATTTTGATTAAATGGTAATTAATTAATTAACTATTAATTATATAATATTGTTAGATTATCCTACATAGCTAGCTTTTGAGCTGAGAAGACTTATCAAACATTCAAGGATTGGTTCGGGTAACAATTCCATCAAGTCCAAGTGAATGAAAATACTCTAGCAAATTCTTTTTAATACATTAAATTATAGTATAATGAAGACCACGCTCCCGTGGGGACTCATGGTTTGGATCAACAATGACACAGTCATATATCATACCAGTACTGGACTATGCCCCGCAGCCCTGGTTGACAACCCTAGCAAAATTTTAGTTTGCTGCATTGAAACTGTTCCATAAATTGAATTTTTCGGTAATGGTTTAATGTATCGCCTCTTAACCACAATCCATAAAAATGATAAATAAATAACATTCTAAGTTTCTAACCAACCCAAATCCTTGCCAAGTCAAAATCAGCTGCCTTGGAGTCTCAGTGGGGTTAAACCAGCATCGCAGAGCTGAGTGCGGATTATTCCAAGAGGAAAAACAACGCCAGTATGCCACGGTATCTAAGAAAACATGTTGGTCCGCTAAGATTTTGATTAATGGGCCCAACTGTATTATTGCCAAACTTCCTTGCGTGTCGGTTTACTGAATTAGCATGAACTAACCTTTGCATTGAATTGAGATTATAATTAACTGAAAAGAAATTGCCCGCTTGGATTTAATTGGAATTGCAGGTCCAAATCCTCTGTTTGGATCACTAAAATCCACCACCTCGATATTCGGGAGGTCAAGTCATACATGGGTAGAAGGAGATGGGATGCTCCACGCAGTCTATATCAAGAGAGACACAGAGCAGAGAAATTGGAGTGTGTTTTACAGGAACAAATACGTTGAATCAGAGACTTACAAGTTGGAGAAAGGGCGTCAGAAGCCCTCTTTTCTTCCCGCAATTGAAGGAGATTCTCCAGCAATTATAGCCGCGTATTTTCTAAACTATGTGATTTCCAATCAGAAACTGACTCTCATCTTTGTGACAAATGGTTGAGTCGAGTTATTCTAACACCCGTCTGTTTCTTTTATTCTTTAATTATATGTGATATGCATGCAGTTGAGATTTGGCAAAGTAAACAAGGACATTAGCAACACCAACGTTTTCCAGCATTCTGGGAAATGCTATGCCATTGCCGAGAACCACATTCCTCAGGAAATCGACATCTCTACTCTCGAAACACTCGGTAGCTGGGACATCAATGGAGACTGGGATCGACCTTTCACCAGCCATCCTAAGGTCTGCTAATTAATTGGAAGACAGTAATTGTTTTCACGTTAATAATTAGATGCCTGCGCATGCCTGCAGCCTAGCTGGCATCTAATTAAACAGATATACGTTTAATTCTGAGTTGTGCTGTATATCGTGCAGAAAGCTCCAGGAAGTGGTGAGCTAGTCATAATCGGGATCGAGCCAAAGAAACCTTTCTTAGTTTTGGGAGTCATATCAGGTGTCCATTCGGTTTCATTGATCTTATGGTTAGCATGAGTAGGTTGAAATTCAATAACATTAATAAATTAGAGGGATTATATATGTATAAGAAAGGGCTCTAACAGCCCATTACAATATATATCTTGTGTATTCATTAATTGCTCATTATACATATCGGTTGACTTTTTTTTTTTGGTTGGTTCAGCTGATGGGAAGAGACTATCTCACAAAGTGGACCTACAGCTCAAGAGAAGCATCCTTTGCCATGAGATAGGGATCACAGAAAAGTGGGAATATTGGTTTTCTTGCATTTTGTTTTTCATTTAGGAATGTGTGTGTACCTTAAGTAGAAATTAAATGGCTAAAAAGGTTAGAGGCTGAACGTCTGATACTTTACTTCTTCGTTTATTGATAGATATAACGTAATCATGGATGTTCCACTTACGTTGGATCTGATTAGGCTTGTTCGAGGAGGGCCGTGAGTGTCTGTCATTCCTTTTGTATATTTCACAAGAACTTAGTAGTCGATCTGGTAGGGTTTTCTAAATAAGTGGGCATTGTCATATAAATGTAGACTGATCAAGTACGAAGAAGATAGTTATGCAAGGATCGGTGTCATGCCCCGCTATGGAGACGTTGATTCAATCAAGTGGTTTGACCTGGAGCCCCACTGCATGTTTCACATTCTTAATTGTTTTGAAGATGGAAATAAGGTGATTACTGCAAAACGAGTTTAATTAATTACCCGCTTCAAATTGCTTTCTTAATTACTCGATTAATTCTAGGTGTTCTATTCGAAAATGGTTGCAGGTTGTGGTGCGTGGTTGTCGTGCTCCTTGGTCCATCGTACCTGGCTTGGGCTGTAGCAAATTTGAATTTTCTAGTCAGAAAAGCAATGTCGAGCCGGCAGAAGAAGAGCTATTTTTCTCTTGCGCGTATGAATGGCATTTAAACATGGAAACAGGGGATGTTGAGGAGAAGAATCTTACGGGGACAGGCCTCACCATCGATATGCCTTTTATGAATGATAAGTTTACTGGTTTAAGGAATGCATATGGGTATACTCTAGTCGCCGATTCTTATGCGAGCAGTGAATGTGGTATGAACATTCATTCTATTTATTCTCTTAATTTGGGTTTTCAATTCCCTGTCATTTTCTTTCGGATCTACACAGACAAGGAGCATGTATTGCTTGTTTGAAGGTTTGCCTAAGTTTGGATGTCTAGCCAAGTTATACTTTGAAGAAAAACACGAATCTTCCAAGGTAAGTGCTTGTTCTCCCCTCCAGCCAAGTTTCTTGTTCTGTTCCCGTGGATGATATTTTGTAACATTTGAGGGTCTTTGCCAATCCATCACTGGCTATGGCCCTATTTTGAATGAGCAGTCTTTTTTTTTTTTTTTTTTTGGAGAAATACGTTCTAAAGTTCCTGAAGAAACTATCCGGTTCTTTTTATTTTATTTTAAACACCATGCACTAGATTGAGGAAGTTGCTGAAGGCAGGATCAAGGTGGAATATCATTTGCTTGAAGAAAATCAGTTCTGTTCAGGAGCTGTCTTTGTCTCTAAGCATGGAGGTCTCAAGGAAGATGATGGATTTATCATCTCTTTTGTTCACAGTGAAGACACCAATGTTTCTCAAGTAAGTTCATCTGTTTGATTTCTATTTCTATAGGATCCATATACCATATCACACTTTTAAAAACATTTATCCTTGTTTCCCGTTGCAGGTTCATATAATTGATGCGCAGAGGTTCGAATGTGGCCCAGTTGCAAAAATAGCACTACCTCAGAGGGTGCCTTACGGTTTTCATGGAAATTTTATTTATGAAACCATCTCAATGCCAGTTAATGGAAATCCTAGTACTATTCTTGCTGCAGCAAATGCCTGTACGGAAGCTTAAGGTGCATTTGAATGCCATTAAACTAAAACTTGGGCGTTCACACTAGCCCATTTCTTCTTTCGATGGCAGTTCTTTCCACCTCATTTGCAAAACAGAAGCTAGCTAGCATCTAAATTTTGCTTCAATATTGCAAAGCAGGTGTGAAATGTGTCAGACGCACTTGTGTTAAGTTCATATATAGATATAGCAAATGGGCCTGTGAGTGGATTTCGTTTGTTCTCTCATTGTAATCGCTGTTACAAAATTAAAATTCAAGATACAGAAATATAAATTCCACGTTTTCAGTCTCTCCAAGAACTTCTTCAGTCCCTTAATTGTGTTTTATTTTTCAGCGATTCAAACCTGTCCGGTCTTCCCAATTCTCCTGATCGCGTCCATATTATAGGATTCATTGCACAAAATTTTTTCCAATTTAAATACTGTTTTTATGTAAACCCAAACGATATACCTCTATATTTGATCTACAACTTATGAAGTTACAAGATTTGTTCTGGAAAAATCTCATTTCATTAATTTATAAGAAAGAAAGAATTTTTAGACCTATTTGAATAGATATATTAGGGAGCTAGTCTATCTAATTAATGATTCATACTTGTAAATTTCTTTGGGGAGAAATCATATATATATAATTACAGGATCATGGATGAACAGCAGGAAAATTAGAATTTAAGCATTCGTCTATCATATTCTAGAAAAAAAAAAAAATAGAATACGTATATTTTGGGAACCAGCTAAAGCATCTTGCGATGTTGACGTGAAAGGCGTGAAACCAGTAGAAAGAATAACAAATCGACCTAATTAAAATTGAAGGGATTTCTTCCACGTCTTACACAGCATATTTTATTACTTTATGCAGCGAACATTGATAGAGTGTGTCGTCAAAAACATTTCCGAGTGAATGCGACTGGGGGAAATGTTCATTTACAAATACGAACGAGTTTTATCCTTATTTTCATATATTTTTATTTATTTATAAAATGACAAATACGGCTCTATATTTTTAACGTTTTATGAATGATTTATGATTTTGTACATCTGGACAGGAACAGCATGCATCCAACACCAAAAAAAAAAAAAATTAATATTTTTTGTTTTCTTTTCATAACAGTATCACTCTAAGTATAGTTAATTTATATAATAAGTTTTATTATTTTGAAAATGTGATATATAATTTTTTGAATTTCAAATGTAGAGATATGTAAAAGTTTGTAATGCATATAATTTTTAAAATGACATATAAATGATAAAATTGATTAATTGTTTAAATTTTTAAAAATATTTTAAAATAAAAAAACAAATGGTAAATCACAAGACTTCTATGCTTTAATGAGCATATTCTTTTACATCCAATCAAATATATTCCAAATATGCCATGACAACGGAGATGGAACGTGATCGAGAGCCATATATTTAATTCTGAAGTATTTTCTTGAAAATTTGCCGTGATCTGAGCGATTATTTTCCTAAAAATTGGCTATTGTGCTTCAGTGATAACAATAGCAGTTCGGTTAGTCCACCAACTCAGCATTTTTAAATTGTTACACGTGAATCCAAAGCCCAAATCTAATGACCAAAAGAGCCTTTTGACATGTTCACATGTTTTGATGGTCGTGGTAGGAAACTTTGAATATCAGGTTCCTTTTGGAAGAGAAAACAGTGCGGTATTACATACAAACGTCTTATCTGTGTTTATCATCTTCTTAGAAGAAGCTTTAAAATGTCACAAAATGTAAAAAAAAAAAGAAAAAAAGAAGAAGAAATAATAATAAAAGACAAACAACTCAAATTTTTCCTCGTCAAAGCAAGATCAGCGAGAAAACCCATCCAATATTTTCCTCATCAAACATTCCTTAATTATCGAAAAATGAATCCGTAATGATGGGAAACGCCATAGCTTTCAAATTAACCTGTTGTCAGTGGCAGCTAGTTGCAAACTGATGAATAATCATATATATTCATATCCGGAAGCTGCGAATTAATAAAGTTCAGACCTTGGAAATAATCTCCTTTTCATCCTGCGATACCGATCGTTGCTCCCTTCGTGCAAACCACTGAACGGTCCGCCTGGCTATTGGCAACCAGAGCTTCCTCACCTTCTCCTCCTTCGGAGTACTGATATTGCCTCTTTCTACCGAAACGTCTTTAGCCCTACTTCCACCCACAAAGTCCGTAAACCTCGAAACCTTCGTAATCTCCGACATGGACCGCTTCCCGTGCGGAATCAACGACGTAGAAGCATTGCTGCTGTTTGCCACTGGGTGGTTGGCGGACGAAGTCGAAGGAAGATTGGAAGCTTGAAGAAGCTGCTGCTTCTTCCTCTCCATCTCTTCTCTGATCTTCTTATTATTCCTATCATTTATAAAAGATCCACCTTCCAAAACCAAGAACCGGTCGCTGTTTCTTTTATCCAGGGAAGACAACCGCCGGCTGCTCCCAGCAGCATTCAGCATTTCGGAATTCAAGGCCATGAGATCGGAAGAATTCACGTCGCTCCATCGGTTTTTAAGGAACACGTCCGAAACCTCGATCTTGTGCTTGAAACGGTGCAGGAACTGCCGGTCGTGGCGAGGATGCTCCGGCGGCAGGGCCCATGGGACGGGCTCCTCTTTCTTCCCCCTGTCGCCGTCGGTGAAGCGGAAGCTGCCTTCGATGCTGAATCGCGAGGAGCTGCCATCGCTGTCCAGCTCTCGCTCGACGAAGAGCTCGATGTCCGGCTCACGGAGGTCTGAGGGGTCCCTCAAGAAGCGCAGGCTGCTGGAGTAAGCGAACATGTCGATGTTCTGCGCGTCCACCTTCTGTCTGCAGAGCGGGCAGCTGGAGTGGCTCTCGAGCCACTGCCCAATGCAGTCGATGTGGAAGGCGTGTTTGCAGTTGGGAAGCAGGCGGAGGACGTCGTTGCCTTCGAACCTGGAAAGGCAGACGGCGCACTCCAGGCCTTCTTTAGCCCCTTTGAGGGTGGAGAACTGGAAGAAGGGGAGGCGGTCGATGAGGGACTTGTCGATGCCGGATAAGCGGGAGCGGGGGTGGCCCTGGCCTGGGTGGCCGAGGTCGTCCTGGTTGAAGAAGTCGGCGGCGGTGATGTGGCAGAACTTGGCGTAAACGAAGAGGAGGAAGGTGAGGGAGACCATGAGGGCGACGATGCCGATGACGAGAGCGACGTTGGGCTTGTAGGTGGAGGGAATGTTTTCCTCGTCGTCGTTAGGAGGGAAGTTAGGGAGCTGGGTTGGCTGAGCTGCGACGTGGGTGGAGAAGAGAGGGAGGGAGAGGAGGAGGAAGCCCAGAAAATCCATCACTCTCGCTGCTTTGGTTATTCAGGCTATCGTATGTATTTGTGGGTGCGGTGGGGTTTAAGTTGTTGGTGGTTTGGATGCTGCTAGCTTATTTGAGCGTGTTCCTGGAAATAAGGTTTATATAATTGGTGGGCCCCGCAGGATGCATATAGTTCTTCCCCACTTGTTGGTACGTGCTGGCCTGGTGTGGGATTTCAGGTGGGTTGTCTGTTTCTTCGAGTACCCTCTTAGTTCGCTGCTCTTGCAGGCCTGCGTGGGAGCTGCATTGCTTGCTGGAAGAGTATATTCATGGCGACACGAATGCCTATCCACGAGGCCAATGTGGAGACACGAGGTACACGTGGAAAAGAAAATCTCCTGCCTTTGTGACCAAATGATGGACACATCCACTGGTCATGGGTGCATCGATATAACCATCGACGCGGCCCCTTCTTCTATTTTTTATACCTAATTTCAGCGTTACATCCATAGCCTAGCTAATTAAGAGCGGCCAGCGTCTATACAGTTAGCTTGGCGATGTTCGATGATGCCTAGAGCGGAATGTGTCCATCGAAAGACACTGCAACAGAATTCACTTAATGTAGTTAATTTTTTACTTGTGTATATATATATATACACATGTAGTTCTGCAATCGGTTGATTTAAACATATTTTAATTACAATTAAATATTTAGCTTTAAATAATCGATTGCTGTTGAGTGATGTGATTTTGTTAAATGTAGCTTTTTTTCATCAAGCGCAACATAAAGTAACATCTATTATAGCCATCAAAATATATTTAAACTACATTTGATCAAATGTAGTCAAATCTTTAGCTATTTTTAATTAAATATAGTTAAAATTTAAAAAATTATTACATAGATAGATTACATACTCAGTTGCAAAAAGCTTTTTGTTATAGTTGTAAAGATAAATAACAAAAATAAATAAAATAAAATAATTTAAGCATGTAAACAGTTTATGAACAAAAAAACTTTAGCTTAGGCTAACAAATGCAAGTGTGAGCTCACACCATACTATATTTTTTAATTTTATTAAATAAAAAATTTTAATCTAAAGTATATTTAATTTATATTCATCAAAAGATATATTTAATATATAGACCAAATTTTATTCTTTTTGAAGATTTGTATATATTTTATTTTAAAACATAGGAATATTTTAGTCAGAAAATAAATAAAAATTTTCTATGTTCAAAATTTAAAAATATAGAACATTTTAAAAAAATAAACTTGATTTATAAATTAAATATACTAATTAGATTAACCATTTTATAAAAATTCAAAAATAAAAAATATACATGTTATAGCATTGGCTAACACTTGCATTTGACCGGAGCTAACAAAATCATAACTTTTGAGAAAACCCCAAAAGTGGCCCTTGTTTTACTCAATAATGTGTTGGATTCGTTAATATTACTTGCACGAGGTAACCCCTGATCATGAGTGGTACTGATTTTCCGGCTTAAACTTGATGACTCTCTTTTTCGTCAAGCCACGTTACTCAACGTATACACATAGGTGCTGTTTGGGAACATAAATTTCAAGTGGAATTTTGAGAGGTATGGGAAATGGAAAAAATATATTTTTTTAAAAAAACTGATTGAATAATATAATATGAAAGAGGTAAATTTAAAATAAATAGGATAGTAGTAAGAAAAATGATTTAAATTAGGGATAAAGTTGTAAAAATAGAGCTATTGAGTAATTAAATCATTTATGGAATAATATGTAAGAAAACAAAAAACATAAGTTGCCCTAGATATCAATTACCAAACATGCTCATATCCTAAGTTGCCTGCTGAGCTTGGTCTTAGGTGTCTTTTTTCCCAGCTCTTCAGTCGGGCCCGATATACACGTAATCATCATCGCAGCATGCTTTCATAAAAATAAAAATAAAAACCGTCGCAGCATGTGAGCTGGCTAGAAATGAGGGCGTATTGACTCGTGACCTACAAATTTTAAAAAATGACAATGTTTTATTTTCATTAACTTGTAACATGCTGAAATATTGAACACAAAAATGTAACATAGATCTAAGTTATATTTAATAGAGTACTGATCTTCTACGACCGGTCGGAAATCTTCCGACCGGTCAAAAAATATATTTTTTTGTTTTTATTTTGAAAAATAATTTTATAAACATGTTAATCTAGTTATATTTAATCTATAAATCAAGTTTTATCATTTTTGGATATGTATATATATTTATTTTGAATTTTTAAATACAGGGGTATTTAACATATTTATAAAATTATTTTTCAAAAAAAATTAAAAAATATATATTTTTGACCGGTCGGAAACAGGTCGTAAATGATCATTCGGCTATTTAATAAGTATATAAATTTTAATTTAGTGACACTTGATTAATATGTTCAACCCGAACAAACAACCTGAGATCAACTGATGGTCAGGCCCGTGGCTGACTAAGTAAGGCGAGTATCGTCATTTCGAGTCATCTATTGCATAGGATTGTACGAAGGCTTCCAAGCCTTGGAAAGGTTACAGCCTTTATTAGTATTACTGTTCCCGCTTTTATGGAACATCTCTTCGACGCGACCTTCTATTTTTAAAATATTAACGGATGATAAAAAAAATTTCAAACCATCTATTATATTTAGGATTTTTTATAGTATTTTGGAAGTCCTTTTATTTTTATAAATATATAAAATCAACGTAATAAAATAATTTATATTAAAATATCAACTTTAAAGTAGTTTTTTCAACATTTAAATCATCTAAAATATTACTATTATATAGATAAATAATTCTATAAAATATTATTATATTTTAATACGTATATAAATAGATTTAAATATTTTTCATAATTTATATCTGAATATATATTTTTGAGCAAATATGGTCCATACACATACATAATTTTGATAAAACTTGGTTCCCTAAATAAACAAGTGATACTAAATATAATGAATTGATTGGATTTTAAATCAATAATCAATATTTAAAATTTAAAAAGATTACATAGGACCGTTTTTATGTAACCTAGTTACGTTGAAGTGAAGTCTAAGTATAACCTGCTCATCTTTAACCCCTTGAGTGGGTTTTTTCCATTTAAAATCTTTTAACTTTGCCTATTCATATTTTAAACTTTAGAATTTGATTGTTTGCATTTTAAACTTTGACCCATAACAATATTAAAAACTACCACTAATTTATGAAAAAGACATGATTACCCTCAAATTTTTTTTAAAAAAATCTAACTTTGTATTAAAGGTGAAAATGTTGTTGGAATCCCTAAGAACAAATCAAGACAGTCTAATAGTTAAGTTTAAAGCATAAAAAATTATTTTTTAATGTTGAATGGCATTTCTATCATTTTGTATGAATTAACATTAGTTTTTAACATTATTATGGATTGAGGTTCAAAATGCAAAAAAATCAAAGTGTACAGGGCATAAAATACAAAAGGCTGAATTTTAGAATTTAAAATGCAAATATTCAAAGTTAAAGAGTTTAAAATGCAAAAAAAAAAAAAATTTGAGCTCTTACGGAAAAATAATTCCTCTGAACCCCATACAATTGGCAGTTTAGGACCTACTTGTTATGTTTGGATGAGGGGTTTTTGCATTTTGTTCTCTTTAATTATGCATATTTGCTTTTTAATCCACTAGTTTTGCATATTTGTTTTTTAAACTCTATAAGTTTACTCTCTTTGCATTTTAGTTCATGTCGTTAACTATGTATATGAGTCAACTCATATATGCAACTAATAGTATGGATTTTGAAATGTATTAACAGCAAAGACTAAAATAGAAAAAGGGTAAACTTATAGGATTTAAAAAGCAAATACGTGAAACTCGTATATTAAAAAGTAAATATGCATAGTTAAAGAGACTAAAATGCAAATAATCCTTTGGACAGGCTATACAAAGTTGGGACCAATGGACCATCAAAGCATAAAGGAATATCTTCTTCTTCTTAAAAAAAAGGGATGTGGTTCATCTGCAGATTCTGCACAATAGCTGTAATTGATATTACAACCAAGAGACCCTAAAAATAAAAATAAAAATAAAAATTACAACAGAGAGAAGGGCTGGTGTCGATGGCCCAAAGCTACTATCTAACATACATCACACGTAAATAATAACAGACCCTTATTACAAATCACACCTTCAATTCCCTCCTTCCTCCACTCCCTACCTACCTAACCCTTCTTAATTCCTACAGCAGAGCTAATACATGGCTTCACCTAGCGAATAGAGCGAGCGGATCATCAGCATGCCTATCTGTACGTATCCTGTGCACGGGATTAGTACATAATATAACCAGAAGTTTCGGAGCTATCAAGATCAGAAGAATAACTCGACCCAGAGCTGCCCTTCTTCTTAACATCTCGCATCTCCTCCACGCGGCTCTCAGCTGGACTCCCTCTCTTTCTCAGCTTCCTCTTCTTCTTCCACTCCATTTTTCTCGCCCAATGCTTCACTAGCAGCATCCCTAGGCCCACGAAAATGGTAACCATGCTCCCTCCTCCGATCCCCACCATCGCCCACAACAGCCATTTCACCCCCTTCCCCCCCGGCACGATCACCCACGACCCCGCCATGTATGCCACCGCCATGAACGACACCGCCACCCACATCACCTTATGGGTCAACACCAGCAGCTTCATCATCGATTTCCGCCGGAAGGGTATGATGCTGACGAGCACGATGACGATGCCGAGCGAGCTGAATAAGGCCACGTGGTTGCAGACCATGAAAACCTTGAAAGCAGGCGTTCGGCCTAGTGCTGCCTTCCCCAGCAGTGGCCCGGAGTCCTGGTGAACCCCGCCGGGAGGGTTCAGACTGGAGGCGAACGTGACGGTGGCTATCAGGACGGCAACCACGGTGATGGTGTTCCTGGCGTTCTGGAGACCTTCCCTGTGGAGCTCGAGGCGGCGTCGCCTGCGGACATGGCGGGGGTGGCGGTTGGAGTGGCCGGCCGAATCCAAACTATTGGTGTGCTGCGAAAGCTGTTCAACATCTGGTGAGTTTCCTAGGGTGGGAGCTAGCGGCGGCGGAGAAAGCCTGACGACGCCTTTAGTTTCGGGAGTTCGCGGCTGGAGCTGCCCGCTTCTCTTCCCCCCTGCCTGCTCTAGTGCTGTGATGAGTCCGAGCACGCCAGAGCTGTTTGCATCTGATCCCACCAAGTCCAAGGCTGTCATTCCGCTGTTGTTGAGAGCATTAATCTCCATTTCCGTCTTGCCGACCAAGTACCTCACCATCTGCCACGTTCAAAACTTCTGTTTAAGATAAAGAAATAAGCGACGGTGCATGAATGATTTTATTCTTATTTGGGCTTACCATAATGAGCCTACTGCCAGTGGCAAGATGCAAAACAGTATTCCCGTTGTGATCGGGGGCGTTGATAAGGCTTGTTAGGAAGAGCTTCTCCACCAAGTATCTCACTGCTTCGTATTTGTTGTGCCTCACGCTCAAGTGAATGGCCGTCTCTCCGAGGTTAGTGAGAAGCCGGGCCGAGTCCAGGCTGACTGATATGATCTCGTCGAGGACTGAAACCCTCCCTTTGACCGCTGCGGCGTGGAGTGGCGTCCTCCCATCATGGTCCTTCACCAGGCACATTTCTGGCTCCACCTTCAACAGCTCTCTTGCTATTTCTAAGTAGCCTTTTCCTGCGGCTATGTGCAGCGGCGTCGATCCTTGCCCGTCTCTCTTTGTTGCCGTGTCCGGACGGACTTGAAGTATCTCTCGAACAATCTCTGCAACAACATAACAATTGCTACATAATACATATATGGCTTCAGAGCTGATCTATGCCAATCTAATTAACAACATCAATCGAAGTTTATGAATTCAACTCTTATAACTTTTTTTTGTCATTTTGTGGTTGCGCTTAATTAATGAATCTTTTACTTAGCTATTTCATCTTTATCATACGGTTCATGCATGGTGCTGACGCCATGTCCCTTATATTCTCGTTTTTCTTTTAATCAAATGTCTCCTTATTTTTAAAACATATACTATTCGCATCATTTTTTAAAATGGATAATTTCTAAATATACTTAAATAATTTGACAATGATTGCCACTATACTCACATAGTCAAAAAATTGTAACTAACTTTCATATAGTTTCACCATAATTATAAATATACCTACTTCATCATAATGTTATTACAATGTCATCACATTGCAAATATATTCGCAATTATATATAAACTATACAGGTATACTATCAAATTATTTTTATATCATATTTTCAAACATACTCACATAATTTACATATAATAGTGTAAGTATATTTACAATTATAGTCAAATTATATAGGAATTACTAATAATTTTTTAAATTAATATTTACAATTATGAATAAATTATGAATATATTTGTAAATTATCCTATTACTTAACTATATTTCTTTTGATTTTTAAAGCATGTTTGTTTTTGCCATAAAGTTTTGGCCTTTGATTCTTTGAAACAATTACTATTTTGCGTCTCGAAATTTGGACTAGTTGGTTGGATAAAAAATTAAAAAAATTGTAAAAAAAAATAAAGATAATGAGTGTATTAGTTTACAAATAAAACTTTTTAATCTCAAACATTGTACTCTTTACCATTATCCTACTTTTCAATAATTTCATTATATTTTTCTATAAAATTATCTTATTTTTCGATCATTACTTCACAATTATTTATATAACTATCTTATTTTTTCCATCATTATCATTATTATATCACATCATTTTTTCATTTTAAAAACTTTGGGTGATTTACAAATACAGTCACTTAATTTGACTATAATTGCAAATATATATACATTTGTATATTTATAAAGATATGTAAATTATGTAAGCATGTTTGTGATTTCAAAAACGACGTTGGTATATTACAAATATACCAATATAGTTTTTATATCTTTGCAAATATATCCATGTCGTAATGGTGGCAGTAATGACGTAGGTATATTTGCAATCGAGAGCTTGTCTATAAAACTCATTTTCTATATGATTCCCTTCATTTTTAACATCTCGATGATTGATGAAAAATCTATTTCGTTTATTGTGTTCAGTATCATTTTTATTATCACGGAAACCCTTTCATTTATCTAGTACAACTATATATGGGTCTCATCTACAAATGTGTAAAATCAATGTAATAAAATGATTTAATAGTAAATATTAATTTTTAAGTAGTATTTTCAACATTTAAATATCTAAAATATTGTAAATATATTGATAAATGATTCTATAAAGTATTGCTATAGTCTAATACATATATAAATGAATATGAGCATTATTCTTAATTTATAAATGAATGTATCTATTTTTTAGCTAATATGACTTATACACGTATTGGATTTGGAAGAAACTTGATCTTTTAGCTGAACAAATAATATTAAAAATAATAAATGGATTAAATTTTTCATCAAATATCAAAATCTCAAAAATAAAAAGGATTACATAAAACCATTTCTATGTAACCCGGTTACATATATGCGTTCTTTATTTGTAATTATGGTCAAATTATTTAGGAGTTATTTGTGATTTCTATAGCTATACGAGTATATTTGTAATTATGGTTAAATTAAATAAGTTTATTTGCAAGTTACCCTGTAAACTTTTCTTTCAAAAATTTTTAGTTGCAAACCACACCTAATATTTAAAAAGAAATGAAGAAATCATGAAAACCTAGAAGATGAGAAAGGACATCAAGCGTCCAAGTCGTCGTCGGCCGCTTGGCGCGTACTTTCGACGAAAGCGTCGGGGAGACTTTTGGTGCTCTTGCAAATTGCAGTAGTCTATTAGTATTTGTATACTTGCGATAGCGTGTGAACGCAGCACGGCAAGAACGGCCATGTTGTCGCCAGTGGAATCGATCCAACACCTCTCTTTAATTTCACGACAACGACACACTTCTTTTAACAATGCATTTGTACTGGAGAAAAAAACAAAACAAACAAAAAAAAAAAAAAAAAAAAAAAGCGGCCACCAAGATAATTTCTCAGCCCCTCACGGTCCACGGCTTCGCCTCCGCTTGCTTTTTCATCTTTTTTTTATTTGAAAAAACAATTTTTGTATTCCTGTTTTTCCGTTCAATAATCATTGCTCTTTAATCCAGTGAACTGGACAAAGCCAATTGCGATTGAAGAATACGTTTTTTTTTTTATAGCCCAGCGCGAGAATACGATTCTTGGATCTTATTTTTTTAGGCGAAAGTTTTTGGACTACGTGGTCTTTGAAGAAAATGCTTAGCTAAAGATGCGTGTGTTTGGTTAAAAAAAATCATAAATTTTTTAATACATTCTTCTATATAAATATCATATTTTTGAATTATTTCCATACTTTTTTCATATAATAACCTTTTGCTTCTAATTTATTATCTTTATTTTATTGTATCACTCATTCACTTTTTTAAAAATTTTGTCCCATAATAACTTTTCGCATTTTTATTTTAGATTATCACACACGTAATCTGCTGTATTTTAAAATTTCTTAAGTTAGTTGGAAACTGGAATTTCAAAGTATGCATTTTAAAACGAAAAAAAAAAGAAATAGAAAAAACAAGGCTCATTTCCTATTTTGAGGTGCAACATGAGTTAGATGGATCTAGTTTGAAGTCCATTATGCCCTTTCTCTATTATTAAAAAATCCTACTCTAGCATATTTTTTGTTAGATGGATCTAGTTTGAGTTGCAACATTCTCTATTTTTTATGGTTTTATCGGTTCTAAACTGGCTTTTGAAAATAGTTTTTATATCATATTAGTTATAAATCTCACTTAAAACCTTTAATTAGGATGATAATAATATAATTTTTGAGATATATTTATTAAATATATTAAATAAATTTTTATATATTTAAAAATATATTTTTTCAATAAAGTGATTTGCAAATTAACCTAATTTGATTATAATTATAAATATAGCCATGGAGTTTAAGTAATACAAATAACTCCCATATAGTTTCATCACAATCATAAATACACCAATGCTAGGATGATGTTGTTACGGTATCGCTACAACCTACGCATATTTGCAGAGATATGAAAGCTATATAAGTATATTTAAAAAACTACTTAAGTATATTTGCAATAATTAAATATACCAACTTTTACATACCAACTTAATTTAAAAAATTTTAAATATACCTTTATAGTTTGCATACCTCTATAGTTTGCATACCTCTATATATATACGCGTATCAACATTGTAGTAACAATATAAGAATATTTGCAATTATGGTCGAATTATTTGAGGTTATTTGCTATTTTTGAAACTATGAATATATATTTGCAATTCTGGTCAAACTATGGAAATATATTTATGAATTATCTTAAAAATAAAAGATATTTCATCAAATACTTTAATGCACCCGAGTGTATTTAAACTTAAGTGTACTTGGGGTGCAAAACTCATTTTAAAATTATTTTTTGAAATTTTTTTGTAAAATTGTTAATCTTAGTGTATTTAATTTATAAACCAAAATTTATCATTTTTGAATATCTATATATATTTTTATTTTTTAAAAGGAGTATTTAGATCATTTAAAAATAACAAAAACATCTTGTTTTTTAAAACCAGAAGAAAAAATATAAATATCTTCACAAATGGTAGAACTTAATACATATGTTAAATACATTTAGATTAAATAGTCTTATAAAAATTTAAAAAATAAGTTTTGTTCTCGGGTACATTGAATCACTTCCCCAATATATGTTAGTAATTCTATTAAGGGTACTTGACCTTAGAACCTACTCTAATTTAATTATATTATGTATTTTTTTACTTAAACTTACTCTATTGTATAGCTATAAAGAGGGTGTTCGCTTATCTCTACAACTTTTTACTTTATATAATTATCCTATTTTTACATTATATTTTTCACTTTTTCTTATACAACTATTATACTTTCAATCATTTTTATATAATTATCCATGTAACTAATTTATCTTTTTTAATCTTATTGTTTTTACTTTTCATTATTATCCGTATCGTATCACATTATTTTCTTCTATTTCAAAACCTTTTCATCAAACACACCAAAAATAGAAATCTACTATACTTATTTTGGGGTTCTAGCGAGTCCAACTCATCGATATAGGAGTAGGAATTGGTGCAAACTATACCGAGTTAGGGTTTGCCCAACCCTGAACATACTTCTTAAACATTCAATTTGCCTTATTTTTATATTAGGTCGGAATAAGACTAGTTTGACTTTCACTTTTTTAAAGGTTACGGGATAAACTTCAAGTTGACACCGGACAATAGATCGGTTTAAAAATGCAAGTTAAATAAAATAATTTTAAGAATTTATATACCTATCAAATATAAATATACATCAATACTAAATTTAAATATTATATGCTTCAATATTTTACTAATTATTAAAAAGCATATTTTAAAACAAAATATAAACAAATATAATATAAATTTATTAAAATAGGTTAATATATAATTATACGTAAAAGTTATATGTATATGTGCAAATTCCTTTTGTTGATTCTTATATTATTTTCTGGATAAGTTGATTCTTTTATTGCTAATAATTATAAAAAATGTAGAAATTTTGAAAAAATAATAAGAAGATTTAAATATATATTTATAATTTTTAATAAATTAATATATGCGGAGTGGATTGAAACATGATTGACCAATCCCAACTTTATTTTTGAATATAAGTTAAAATTTTTAACAAAATTTTGTACCCGGTCAAAAAAA